>JAMBLF010000997.1:0-156019 GCA_030578115.1 Leucoptera coffeella
AACACGTGGGTTCGAGGTGGCCATAGAATTACTACCTTCGCAATTGTGGAGATGACACCTGAACCTCTGACTACCCCGCAAGGGTTAATGGTTGTGAACGCGTTTGTCTTTTAGAAATATACCTTGCGGGTATGTGTATTTGTATTTTTCTATACTTCACTTCACAATAGGTAGAAGGAATAGACAGTACATCAATGTCTACATTTACTTCATCGTACATTATTTTACAATTCTTGTGGTAACTATTTCGCAATATAAATTTGTTAATTCGAGACAAATGGAGATTCGTGATTTCTGTCTACATAAAATAATTAAATACAAAAATAAAATACCTTCGTCACTGGAAAAATTCACGCCAACGTATTTTTTTAACTATAATAAGTATATATTTGTGAAATTCGACGTAGCTCAGTTGTTTGGGGCTTGGATCTGTATCACTGGGTACAGGGTTCAAATTTCTATGTACATTTTCGTAATAAAAACACATTTACGAAATGCATCGAATTATACGGCGAGGGAAAACATCGTGAGGATACCTACCTGTTCGTCGAACAGGTAATAGTTAGTGCTTGTAAATGGCGACATGGCTGACCACCTGTCACATTGAGTACTGACTATCTGGTTAACACGTGGGTTCGAGGTGTCCATAGAATTACTACCTTCGCAATTGCGGAGATGGAAACCTGAACCTCTGACTACTTTTGTATATTTGTGAAATATATAATAATGTAAAAAAATTTTAAATGAACTTACCTGTGACAAATTTTTAGTTTCATTCAATTATAGTATATGTCTATGTAGTAATTATAAGTTTATAAATACCGTTAAAATTATTTGTAAAATATATAAAAACTTCATTAATTATTTATTATTTTGACCAACCACTTTACCGTCCTACAGTATACACTGAATGAAGCAAAGAAAGTGGCACCGAAGCGGTCTGACCACACCTGTCGTACAAAAAAGGTTCCTTTATGGGTTAAAACCTTATTTCGGGTAACTGTGTGAATCTTTAAGGTGAATTTATTGGTATACTAGCGCCCCGCTCCGGCTTCGCACGGGAATAAAATATATAGCCTACTCCACTATTTAATGGATGTTATTATGCATATAAACCTTCCTCTTGAATCACTCTATCTATTAAAAAAAACCGCATCAAAATCCGTTGCGTAGTTTCAAAGATTTCAGCATACAAAGGGACATAGGGACAGAGAAAGCGACTTTGTTTTATACTATGTAGTGATTGTATGTAAAAGACGAGTAAGGGATGTGGGGTAGTGATTTATATTCTATAGTGTACCGTTAGAGAGTTGTAGTATGAGTTTTATAGTTAAAGTAATAAATATTTTTTAAATCAAAAAATAATTGATTTTAATTTAGTTGTTTAGTTGTTAATGACTTTTCCGTTAAACTATTATATAACAAGAGTTAAAAACATACAAATAATATCCATTTCTTCATAGAAGCGTAGGCAGAGATCACGGAACCAATTTATCTCGATCCTGATGACCACTTTCGCTTCATTGACATTCATACACCTCTTCATACACACTCGGCGGTTATAGGTACTTCTAACGTCAATCTTAATTGAAGTAAGTAAAAAGTGGTTTGTCCGGATTTAGAGAAATGAGGATCCGTGATCTTTGTCTACCTCTTTATATGATGCGTGAAAATATATCCTAAATCCCTTAATCGTCTTTTACGACAAGAAACGCAGCTAGTTTCATTATTTCTCAGCCCCATCATATACCTACTAACCCAGTTCGAGAATTAGGTGTCAATTCCCTAATGATAATGTGAAAGGCCTTTAACAATGAATGAATTGTAAAAAATAACAAAAATCTAACAGTGTAAGAGAGGCTTTAGAAAAAAGTATCTTTGATGATAGGTTGCGGGTAGGGGTGTCGGTAACGGAATATTATAATTTGAATTATATTTCTATTGGGCAATGGAATAACAACTTATCACCATTGTTTCACATGTGATACAACCGTAAAATTTTTGCCAAAAAATTATCTATGAGATAATATCACCATGGTTTTGTCCGCCACGAAAGGGATTGAAGGACGTGAACATATATGTATTTTTAAATGTTATATACTCACATATATACATTAATTTCCCTTAATAGGGTGGACAGAACCATGGACACTAGAATATTGATTATCTAGAAGGTTAGTTTTATCATTAATATAAGATTGTTATACCATTAATTATAACAGTCAGATAGACGCTATATTGAAAAAAGGTGACGTTAGGAGTACATATTATAACCGCCGAGAGTGTATGAGAAGATGTATGAATGTCAATGAAGCGAAAGCGGTCTGTCAGGATCGGGACAAATGGGGATCCGCGATCTCTGCCTACCCCTCTACAGGGAATCAGGCGTGATGTGTATGTATGTATGTCATATCTCACCGTAGTATTTTCAACGTATTTTAATAGAATTTACATAGAAAATCAGATGTTCGTACAAGCTCCAACATTTACGCCATGTATCCATAGATACTCAAAACAATACAAAATTAATATATAAAATGTTATACCATTCATGCCTAATATACATACATATATGCGAAAAGTGACAATATCATGTTTTCTAGTCGCCGAGAATATGTCCACTTGAAAGGTATTAAAGACGTGAATGTATATTTTTTAACAATTATTATTTTCCCGTCTCGCCACCCCTGAATACGCCTGGCGGAGCATTCTCAAAAGGAGCCGACTCCAAGTCTCGTCCTTAACAAAAACATTTAAAAAAAAAGCAGAAAAAATGGCGCGCATATAACTTGAACACTTTTGTTTCGTTTTACTCGACTAGAGGTGGTCTTTTCTAATTAAATACATACGTAGACACATCCTTATATACCTTTGGAGGTGTACAGATATAAGGGTGTACGTAGGGTGAAGAATAGAAGAGCATTCAAGAAGGTTTAAGATGTTGAATGAAGCAAGAAAATTTATCACCCGTTTCAGGTGGCAATCGATAGTCTCTGCCTATCCCGTTAGGGCGAGAATATATGTATGCGAAACAGGATATACTAGCCTAATATAATTTTACTTACGTCAAAAGTTTGCTATTTAGCTGCCGTTCTTCCCGGCATGTCGTAGGAGGCGACTATGGAAGTAGGGGTAAATGAAATATATTGTGGTATTGGCACCTAATGCCAATAGATTAAAAAACAAAAGGGTTCACGATCATTAACCCTTGTGGGGTGGTCAGAGGTTCAGGTGTCCATCTCCGCAATTGCGAAAGTAGTAATTCTATGACCACCTCGAACCCGAGCTAGTTGGCATTCTTTTACGCCCCAGACTATCTATGACTATAAGTAATTGTGGCTTAAAAACTTAACCTACTAGTTAACTTAGTCTGTACCCACAGGCGTGAGCTTAAACTTGAACCTTATACTTAAATCTCGGGTAATACTTGGTTCCTTAACAAAATGGCCCCATTCCATTGTTTTCGCTTTAAACATATAATAAAAGGTTGTTTACTGTGTATTGAAGCTTACAAAGTATACCCTGTTAACTGTGGTCTTACTAAGTCCAGCTACAATTAATAAGAGGAGTGGGCCTTACGCGATATTTGTATGGAAACTAGCGTGGCATTACGCGGGGCGAAACGAGGTACGCGGGATGGAGGGGAGATGTTACAACCAATTAAAACACGCCATTTTGTGAGACAAAACATAGGTTTCTTCTTTCTACTACACACGCGACATCTATTCGAAATGGTGCACTAATAATTAATGGCTATTTATTTAAACATATTACATAATACGAAATATTAAGTTAGCTATGGAATGGAACATATTATTGATCATCCAACCGCTTCCATATATAATTAGCTTATTTAAGAACACAATTTCATGTTTCCAAATTCTTTTCTTTATATTTGGTTCGTGGTAAGACCCCTGACTTCTTATTAGAGGTCCTAGGTTCGAATCCCGGCTCCGGTATGTACCAATTTTCAAATTAAATTCAAAATATAATTTACAGTCGCTAACAGTGAGGGAAAACATAGTGAGGAAACCTGCCTATATCTCGGGATAGCCGCCAGTGCCTGTATACGACGATACGGTTCACCACCTATCACGTTGGGAGTCTATCTAGTGAAACTTGGGCTTTGAGTGGCTCATACCTAACATGCCTTCGAAATTCCGGAGATGGGCACTCAATCCTCTGACTACACCTCCAAGTGTGTATATTCAAGTATAAAATAATACAAACATACATACGCTTCACGGCTTGTGTATACACACTCCCTTTTTTACTATGGCGGAGTAGTCAGAGGCTTGAATGCCCATCTCCGAAATTTCGAAGGCATGTTAGGTATAAAAAAATATGTTATGTAATATGGAATATTAGTAACGGTAGTTCCACGATTGTCTTCTACGACATGCCAGGAAGAACGGCAGCTAGTTAGCATTCTTTTTACGTCCCAGACTAGCACGGGGGTGGTTCTAGTTACATAAAATCATGCCTAAGGCTACAAACTAAGTTGAGGTTAACTTAATGAGCGGGTTTATAGTACATACGCATTAAGAAAATAGTGATGTAATCATGTCCCGACGATTTGACCAATGAGACGTGACAACTGTCGTCTGCAATTGGTCGATGTGAATTGTTTTCTCATTTACTAACGTCTCATTGGTCAGTTTAACGTCTATATATGTGTCGTCTAGAATCAAAACCCGCCAGATCCAAATTCGTTGAATTCATAAAAAACGCATTATTTGTACTAATCAGTAAATTTACGGTATTTTTTATGATAAATTTAAAATAATATACATAAAAACATATTACCTACTCAGTTTCGTTGCAACTGTATCAAAATATTGATAAATATTAGGAAAACCGTATGAATAAAATGGATATGGCGGATATTGATACTGAGTTGTGGATCTAGCGGTTTTTGTGACTAAGGCCATGGGATATAGCGGGACTTGATATTAACTAGCGAGACTTTAGTATTGTATACAGGATGCTCTAAACTAAATAAATTTATTTTATTTCATATTAATCATTTTATATACCTAATTCCATAAGTAGGTTGGCAGCTCAATAAAACAACATGAATTGAATGGAATGTACATACTTTAATGTTAATAAAAAATATAAAATTACTTAAATGTAAAAATAAAATGTTTACATTAAATGAAATTTTCGTGTTCTTCAATTGCAACGCACTGCATATTTTCATGACTTTCAAAATAATCATTGTTTGCTTCTATGTCTTTATAGTATTTCAAAGTATCTAGGTTTCTCCAATCATCGCCGAAGTGTTTTTTTAAAAGATTTGTGACATCTGATATTTTTTTTTCATTAACTTTATTGCCTCGTGGCAAAATTACAGGGATACAGTCAGAACAAGTTTTATTTTTCTTTGTCACGTATTTAGGCTGTCCTATGTCACTACGATAAGCTTCCTCTCCTTGTATTTTAACGTTTTGTCTTCCACGAAACAATAAAAATCTTTTGGTGGGGTTACATTTAAAATGCCACGATCCTGGAGGTTTAATATATTTCGAAACTTGTTCTTTCCAATCACGCACTTCTACATCATTTGTACCCAAGTGGTAAACATTTCCATGTTTTCTGAAAATACTTACGTAAATTTCTGGATCACATATGATTGAAATTTTTTTTGTTTCCTTTTCTATTTTCGCAAATATGCGGTCAGGCGGCAGAAACGAATGTCCCACCATAGGAAAAATGATCGCAAGACGTGTTACATGAGCTGGTGCATCTGATATTAACCAGTTTGAACACATACCTACAAGTGTGGTGTTTTTGTTTTGCCCGCCACAACCGTCAGCAAAAAGCTGTATATTTGTTACGTGTTCAGGTACATCCAAGTTAATCAATGTGTGATAAACAGCACTGGCTATTTCATTTGAGGACTTTGGCCTTTCATTCTCAAGCCAATAGTACGTATGTACATTGTTTAGAGCTGACTTGGAAGAGCCGATCACAACTGTGAAGTTATATAAATTCAATTGCCTGCTAATGTAAGCAGCTTGGTCAGGTAGCTTTGGAAGTGGGTTATTTTTTTGGCAATCAAAGGACATTGAGATTGTATCTTCAGGTGGATTTTTCAATAAACTGTAAAAGGCTTTAGCTTTCAAACTATGGATCCTTTTTTCGGTGATGAACTTTTGTTTGTCCTCTGGTGTATTGGACGTTTCTATTTTTCGTGATAGCTCAAAACATCTAGAGCAAGTGTCTTTTAGAGGTGAACCAAATCCAACGTTGTATTTAGTATTGAATGCATTACGGAAATATGATTCTTTAACTTTTAGATTTGTGTTGCCTTCGTTTTCCACTTGCTCTTGGTACATTCTCCACAGCTTTTTAATATTCAATTCCGGGGGTAAATACAGTCTAACAGCTGATTTAGCTCGGCAATAATGTGGCTCAGCAGCTTCTAAACTCTCTATAAACTGCTCAACTCTATTTGCCCTTCCAGAATATAGTGTTGCTTTACGGTTACCACCGCGAGTTTCTGTTGCCACACTGTGTCCATTTTTGTATGAACGCTGCAAAACTCCTGTAACTCTATCTTTGCCCACATTCAGTATTTTGATAAAAGCGGGTTTTCAGTAATTGGTCCATTATTCCATTAAATATTCATGAAAATAACAGCACAAAATTCAACACCATTACAACCAGACGCCATAATGAATCCAAGCGACGCCATGACACTTATTTGTCCGAATCCATCGTTCTGGTTGGTCCGTTCGGATTTAGCGGAGAATGATTCTCATTGATCGAAAATCTGGCGGGTTTTGAAACTAAATGTAGTTTTTATGTCATTGATTTTTATGGAATGTAGCTGCTTTTGATACAAATTTTTGATTAGGGAACCATAGACTTCAACAACACCGAGGCATAGAACAACTTTTCCAAGTTTTTTATGAAAGTGGATCTGGCGGGTTTTGATTCTAGACGACACATATCATGACGTCCTTATTTACTTTACAGTTTTGTAGGAACTGTGAATAGCTGTAAGAATGACTGAGGGAAGAACCGAACGGAAGGTTGTAGTTAAATTGGTGTTATCAATGAAATACTGTGTATTTTGACAATTTAATAACGAAATTGTGATAATAGTTTTAAGAGATTCGCGATTTATACTCATGATTAATAACTAGCGGGACTTATCGCGTATGTTTTTATATAATAAAGTTATCTTTATTAACCCGACGTTTCGGCTACGTTGCAGCAGCCATAGTCACGGGCAGACTCATATACTTTCTATACTCTATACTCATATATTTTCACTATTTAATTAAGATATTGTGATGTGTTGTGTTAAATGAATTTTTAGGACGATTTAAAAAGACAAAAACAAACGCATTCATGACCATTAACCCTTGCGTCAGAGGTTCAGGTTTCCATCTCCGCAATTGCGAAGGTGGTAATTCTATGGACACCTCGAAGCCACGTGTTGACCAAGTCAGTACTCAATGTGACAGGTGGTAACCCCATGTCGCCATTTACAAGCACTAACTATTATGTTCGCTGAACAGGTAGGTTTCCTCACGATGTTTTCCCTCACCGTATAATTCGATGCATTTCGTAAATGTGTTTTCAATAGGGCGATCGGTTAACCTAATATGTCATCAATGTTTTTTATAATTTCACAATACCAATATTTACGCTAAAACGGACTTTGTAGATAATATTGTGTCTCTAAAGTTCTATGAAATGTATGTATGTGTGAGGTGTAAAGATCAATAAATCAAAAGACGTTTGTCAGGATAGAGATAAATGGGATCCGTTATTTCTACCGACCTCTTTGTATAGAAATAGGCGTGATGTAGTAAAAAGTGTTGAAACAAAAACCATTTATTTATTCATTGAATTTTCCAAATTACAAACCAAGTAGTTTCAGTTTGTATTCAACTCGATACTCCATGGAGTCTAGCAACGAAGGAGGTTAGGGTGGAGGGTGGCAACCTATTTGCTATTGGCCTCCGTGGAGGGCCAATGGCAGAATTGTAGCTTATTTCATACTACACTGTATCAAGCTTTCATTATTATTTAGAACATACATACATATAAATACATATACTTCAATCTCTTTCGGAATGGACAGAATCTCGGATACATTAAACTTACTCACTTATAGTATTAATATTGGGATTGTGATAATGATATTATTTCCTGGGTTACGTTTCAACATGAATAATAAGATTGTGTACTTGTTATCATAACTCAAATATATTTATAAAGACACTCTAATCATCCTCGGGGTGGACAGAACCTCGGAGACATTACATCTCCTTGGTTAACTTGACAACACGTTAATATGATTCCTATAACTCCAAAAAGGTTGCTCTCACCTACAGAACCTGCTTACGATAACCTTCTTGGTGAATTTTTGAAAATAATTACACGTCGCTTACACGTTGGCGGACGATTAATTTTTTGTAAAATATCTCTCTCATCTAGCGTTTGTTTGGCTAGATCTAGCACCTGTACAGGCTAGTTTTCTACTTTACTAAGTTTTTTACTTTTTACTTTACTTTACTTTACTTTATATCTACTTTATAAGTAATTATAACTTATGATAATCTAGCAAATGTTTAGAAAGTAACCACCAGTCTTTTTCTCAATTTATCGCAAGAGATGAATTAATTCTTATTAAGAGAGCCAATTCATGGTTTTTTTTAGTTATCTTGGTAGAATGTAGGTATAAATTATTTTAAACATTTTTCTGTCATTACACCATTTTGTTGTTGCACATCATTTACTAAATGTAACTCATCTATGTGCTATAGACAGGTTTTAACATACATATATAAAGATCACATCCTTTTCACAATAGAGGGGTAGGCTGAGTTCTCGGATCCCAATTTGTCTTATTACAATCAATAATTGTTTTCAATACCATAGAGAAAACTATCAATACCCCTGTTTGGTTTTCTACAACGTTAATAGATTTATTATGACTTACTATAATTATTTATAATTAATAAACCCTTAGATCATTTATCTCTACATATTTTCGTGAAGTGTATGCTACATATAAATCTCCGATTACGTTATATTACAAAATTTTCCACAACACGTATAAAGGTAGAACTAGAACACAAATTCAGGTCATACCATATGTGTACATAATCTAAACAATAATTCAGTATTTTTAGAAAAATCCCTGAAAAGTTACTTAGCGCTGTAGCGGTGTTGCAAGGAACACGTTTTTGGTCAGCGTTCAGTCTTGGCTGAGAGCCGGTTACGTTCGCATGCCTACACGACGCTTGTAAAAAAAAGTATAGGTACGCGCGGGAAAATACTAGTACGAAAAGATTTTGTAAATTTTCGTGTTTTTTAACATTTATCACTCAATTATGTATAGATTGTAATTAATTAATGAACTAAAAAGTGTATAATAGATATTTTAAGTGATATTTCGTGTTGTGCTTAGTGATTTGTTAATTTAAACAATGCGTTCGTGTTGTGAAATTTGTTCCTAATTATGTAGAAGACCTATATTGTACATACCTTCGGGTTTATTTAAATAGTAAGTATATTATATACCTATGTATTTATTATTAACAACTCGTGTATACTGTAACAATTGAATTATTGTGTATAAAATGTGCGTAAATTGTAATCTGATAAGGAAAGCAATGCGAAAGAATAGAAGTCTAATAAGTCTGTATTACTTATTATTAAATTAATACATATACACAATTTAATTAAACACAATTAAAAAAATCATACACAAGAACGTAAATATATTTTTATTGGATAAATTGAACAAAACAAAAATAACATTTCTTTATACACAAATTAAAACTATAAACTCAAAGTACATACTTACCTACTAATAAATTTTTTATTATACCCATACTTCCCGACCAATGCACATAAAAAGTTACCGAGCAGATATATTCCAAGGTTCTGTCCACCTCTAAAGGGATTTAAGGACGTTAATGTATATGTATGCATAATTTCACGTTGAGAATATTTATTATTTAAAGGTAACATAACATAGGATGTATTCTATTTCCGTATATGATAAAGATTTGTTCTAAGATTAAAGTAGTAGATTATATCAATTGATAAAATTGTTTAGTTCATTCAGTATACATAAAAAATAATGCAAAATATATTTAGATACATAACTATTAGATGTATAATTTAGTAGTATATACTTCTTGTCCCGTGCTATCAGGGATTCCCGTGTCAGTATGGGACGTAAAAAGAATGCGAACTAGCTGCCGTTCTTCCCGACATATTGTACGAGGCGATATAGATCAATGGAATTTATTGGGAGTTGTGCTAGCAACCTGACAGCAATGTTCCATTATGATATCACAACCCCAGTATTCATACTAAGAAGGATCCTAGAAAATATTATATTTCTGAGGCTTTGTCCACTCCGAAAGGAATTAAAGGACATAAATGTATACTAATAAATAAATAGATAATCGAGACACTAACTATTACACCAATTGAACTAGCCCATTTAAGACTTGTGTTAAGGGTCCATATTTAAGAAATACATATCATACACAGACAAATACATATATAGTACATATATATAATCAACAACCAGACTAAAAAACAGAAGAAAAACGTAGTTCTTAACTCTGCCTCCACCGGGAATCGAACCTGGGACCTCTAGATTAGCGTTCAGGTGGTAAACCGATCGCACCACGGAGGTCGTCAAATAAAATAACATCAGGTAGCTGGTAACAATTCAAGTCCTAAACCTTTACAGTATGTCCAGACATAATGATACCATAATTACATCTTTGTCACATCACGGGAGCTTAATTAGCAAGCTGCTCTCAAATGACATAGGTGTGTCGTAAAGATATAATTTCATGTAATATACTTATTACGACTATTATCTTTTGCGGAGTAGACAGAGGTTTGGGCCTGCTGTAGAAGATAAGCTAATTATATATTGTAGGATACTATATTATACCAATTGAACTAGCCATATTGATAAAGTGAGGTTAGAAGTACCTATAACCGCCGAGTGTGTATGAGTGTCAATGAAGCGAAAGTGGTTTGTCAGGATCGGGACAAATGGGGATCCGTGATCTCTGCTTACCCATCTACATGAAATAATAGGGTACACCTATTATAGTAGAACTTTTCAAGTAATAATTTTATATTGCATAACAACTAATAGCATAAACCTCTTTTCGCAGAATATCGTTTGGCATTAACTCATTTAGCATACATTGAAACCCATAATTCTGTAAGTCAGAATTATCTGTACGCATAATTTTGGTATCCATAATAATCACAATGTATAATCATCACATCGCAGAAAGTTCAAAACCAGATTCATCTTTTGGCATATATTTCTTATCCATAACTATTTAAAAGTAGAACCATCATTTCGCATAATGCTTACAGCAAAAAACATTTCCAACCAGATTCAAAAAAAGGAAAACATTAAATAAAACAAATCGTCTTCAAAATATTATAAATAATCAATCGGATTACACAGAATGTGGGTACCTTAAAGCAATAGGAGGTAAAATATAAGATTAGTATAATTTTATTTTCTGATTAATTTAATTGTTTTTTTTTTAGTAATTGTAATAAATAAAAGTTGATTTAATGATAATTATTTGGTTTTTATATCCTTGCCCATGAGAGCATGTTCGTTTCTGGCACTCGTCGGCCGCTGCCGCGGCACGCTCGCTTCGCTCGCTCGGATCCTGCATAAGAGGTCACAGTTCTAACCTAACCTAACCTACGCATTTTTAAAGAAGATAGTAACCCAATCTATATTATTCTAATTGAAATTCTATGATCTTCATAGTATGCCTAGTCAAATTATGCCAAATAATCTGTACTCTAAATGAACGTTATGCTAAATGATAATATACAAAATTTTAACTATGCCAAAGGTAAATATGCCAATAAAAATTCTACTTTCTTCAATGTATGCCATTCTAAATTCGGTTATAAGCACATTATGCCTAAAAATATTTATGTCAAATATTTTTTATGCCTAATAAATGATCGACTAAAGAAGTTTCTGCGAAGTCAGTTATCCCAAATAGGTTTCGGAGTATCAAGTTTCTACCAAATAGACCGCACCCGAAATAATATAATGCTAGCTGGGACTTAAAAAGAATGCTAACTAGCTGCCATTCTTCCTGGCATGTTGTAGGAGGCGACTAAGGGACTAGGGGCAAACGGAATCTTTTGTACGATAGGCAACCTGTCACCAATGATCCATATGACATCACAACCCCAATATTGACACGAAAAAGTGACCTAGGAGATTTATAACTAGTAATAAAGAAATATCTTCGTGGTTCTATCCACCCCAATAAGGATTAAAGGATGTGCATGTATATCGACACCTAACGGCGCACTTGTCCTCAACACTATTTAGCAAACTTTACGGGAGAGAGGTTTAAAGTTGTTGTGAAAAGCAAAAACATTCAATATTTTTTACCGCCTAGACGCCAAAAGGTGGTAATTTCGCCATGAAACCAACACCAATCGACGCAAAAAAAATGAATTAAACTGTATATTTAACTCATATTCGCCAAAAATGGCGTTGACACCAAGTGCACCGTTAGGTTTTCATTTCTGGATATCATATCGAACCCGGAACCTTTTATCCCAAACATTTACCCTACCTATGCCACGCCCATTTCATTGACATCTCTATTTTTACTCTTCGCATAATCTGGCAATGACAACACGCATTCAGCCCGAGTTATGATGCGAAAATTAATTAACTTTAGTCGCGTGTTACACTCCAACTAATTAGGTATTGGTATTGAGTGTTCAGGTGTGTATTGCTCTTTAATCTGTGTTTAATAGGTAAAAGTATAACTGAATAAATAATTAAACTACAAATTACGACCTTAGTGGTGCGTTTGTTTAGTTAACTAGACTTGGGTCCCAGTAACTATGATGTTTAGAACAATAGATTCAAGAAGCGTAACTATAGAGTAGGAATATCTAGGGCCATGGTATGACCTAAATTCCGTGCTAGTCTGGTACGTAAGTAGAATACTAACTAGCTGTCCTTCTTCCCGTGTGTTGTAGGAGGCGATTTGAGACTAGGGGCAAAAGGAATCTTAAGGATCTATAGAATCTATCTTATTAAATTTTACTTAACTCTGCTTCCACCGGGAATCGAATCGGGGTCCTCACGATGAGCGTTTAGGTGGTTAACTACTAATGTTTTTTGCACAAACGGAGTTCCATATCAGATCAGTAATAGTGTGAAGTTGGTAGTGGATGCCAAAAGTGTCAAATATCACCATTGAAATCGGAAATTTCGCTTAAAATGGCGAATTTAACTAGTCACTTTTGTTAATGTACTACCAACTTCATACTATTACTGGTCTGATATTGAACTGATATTATGTTTTACATGCTCCTGGTTTTATTATTATTTATTTTACTACTTTCGCAATTGCGGAGATGGACACCTGAATCTCTGACTACCCCGCAAGGGTTAATAGTCGTGAATGCGTTTGTCTTTTTGTCACTCCTAAAATACTGAATTGTACACCAAAATAATACAGTCCCAACCCAAACCTAACCTTTGCTGTACGTTTAGCTAGATTTTGGTGTACATTTCAGTATTTTTGATGGGCATTGAATTATTTTCCTCTTGAAAATAGTGCTAACTAGCTGCCGTTCTTCCTGGCATGTCGACTAAGGCTCCATTTACCTGACGATTTTACGTGACGACCTCCGTGGCGCGATCGGTTAGACACCTGAACGCTAATCGTGAGGTCCCGGGTTAGATTCCTGGTGGAGGCAGAGTTAAGAACTACGCTTTTCTAGTTACTGCTTTTCGTCTGGTAGTTGATTATATATATGCTATATATGTATTTATCTATATATAATATGTATACATTTCTTAAATATACGTTGACTAGTACCCTTAACACAAGTCTTAAATGTACTTACCAAGGGGCTTGCTCAATTGATGTAATAATGTCCAAATATTATTATTATAATATTTACGTCCCAGACTATAGTTAGCAGCCAAAATCAACATACATATAATAATAAACCTTGAATTTTAAGTCAATGTACCTTTGTTCTCGTAACGGCATTTTTTGCACATACACACGAATATACACATACTTATTACACACACACACACAACATACTTTTTTTAGTCCAGGCTCTAGAGATGGGATATATGTATATTATGGTATAGGCTGTTTGATTCTAGTACACTCGAGCTAATCTGTGACATAAAAAGAATGTTAACTAGCTGCCGTTCTTCCCGGCATGTTGTAGGAGGCGTCTATGGAATCAATGGAATCTATTGGACAATGGGCTAGAAATCTATTCCATAGTCATGACATCGCAACTCAAATATGATATAAAGTGACCTCGGAGATATCTTTATGTCTCCGAGGTTCTGTCCACCGCGAAGGGGATTAAAGGACGTTAATACATACATATATTATGTCATTAAATATTTTTCGTAGATGTTAAGCATCATTTATTGATGTATGAAACATTGACTAGTTATAAATAAACGTAATATACAAATTAATACTATATATTACTATATATATTATACTATATACTATATTATTTATATTTTATTATACTATATTATACTATAGTAAAAACTGACTGACCCGCTAGAATAAAAAGGGAGTGCACACAAGTCGTGAAGCGTATGTTATGTTGAAGTAAAATAATAATTAAATTAACTAGTTATATAAAAACAATCTTTTTAGTCATCGCTATAGAGGGGTAATATTAATTAAGTTATTTAAGTAGGTAACTATAAGATTTGATAAATTTATCTGATGATTTAGATTTAATGAGTACCATTTACAGCGTAAACTTTCTTTCCAAAATATCGGGTGGCAACCAAAGGACAAAGAAACTATCTGGGCAATTGGCAAGTAACCGATTTAAGAAAATATTTATTAACATGCCTAGGCACGTAAGAATTTTATATAACTGCCATAATAACATAGTATAAAACAAAGTCGCTATGTTCTCTGTCCCTATGTCCCCTTGTATGCTTAAATCTTTGAAACTACGCAACGGATTTTGATGCGGTTTTTTTAATAGATAGAGTGATTTAAGAGGAAGGTTTGTATGTATAATAACATCCATTAAATAGTGGAGTAGGCTATATATTTTATACCCGTGCAAAGCCGGAGCGGGTCACTAGTTCTATATAACTCCCATCACTACAAAGTATTGGAAATCTCCATATCAAAAGTGCTAGGTATTAAATTACTATGTACACGTAGATTGATGAATCATTAAGTTTTTCGCCACTCATGACTCACGTAGCAAATATGTTTCATCTCTTTTTTCTAATTAGAACTAGTCTAGCAGTTATTAGCAACATACAGTTAGGTTACGTAGGGGCCGGCCGAATAAGACATATTATGACAGTTAGATAGATATTGAAAAAGGGTGACGATAGGAGTAACTATAACCGCCGAGTGTATGAGAAGGTGTATGAGTGTCAATGAAGCGAAAGTGGTCTGTCAGGATCGGGACAGATGGGGATCCGTGATCTCTGCCTACCCCTCAGGGAAGCAGGTTTCTAATCGCGGAAGTGGTGGACAGTATTTTGGAAACACGATAACACGTAGGTCAGACGTTAGCGCGAATATTATGGTTGTGATGTAGTATGGAATATTGGTTTCATGTTGCTAGCCCATCACCCAATAGATTCCATAGACCCTTAGTCATTTAGTCGCCTGCTACGACATAGCCGGAATAAGTCGGTATGATTTCGTATGATAACCTAATTTTGAAATAAGCCCAAAAAGTGCAATATTTGAATAGAAAAACAAGTACATATTAACATAATATCAGTTCGTACTATCACAAGATAATGTTGATAACGTCTCGATATATCATCTGGATAAGGAAATCTTACAACATCCGTCCAAAACTACTACAAACTCTTCACGACTTGTGTATACACACTCCCTTTTTATTGTGGCAGGGTAGTCAGAGGCTTTAGGGCTCATCTCCAAAATTTCGCAGGCATGTTAGGTATAAGTCACTCAAAGTCTACGTTTCACTAGATAAACAGCATCCAACGTGATAGGTAGTGAGCTGAATTTCTGTATACAGACACTGACAATCCTATTTCCTTAGGGATAGACAGGTTTCCTCACGATGTTTTCCCTCACCGTTAGGAACTGTAAATTATGAATGGAA
The DNA here is from genome assembly GCA_030578115.1 of Leucoptera coffeella. NCBI lineage: Eukaryota > Metazoa > Arthropoda > Insecta > Lepidoptera > Lyonetiidae > Leucoptera > Leucoptera coffeella. The sequence continues at coordinate 16,168 of JAMBLF010000997.1, forward strand.
AATAAATTTCATTCATTCGTTCATATTAGAGCTAGGATTATAAGAGAAGGATTATCAGAGCTAGGGCTTCCTCTGTAAGCTACAGCCGCTCTTGAAATTATTCCAAGTAAATAAAGGAACATCGTGAGGAAACCCACCTGTCACATTAAGCACTGGCTAATGGTCAACACGTGGGTTCAAGGTGGCCATAGAATTACTACCTCCGCAATTGCGGAGAAGGACATCTAAACCTCTGACTATTGTATTTTGTTCAAATAATTTGCTTAAGAGCCAGACTAGTTACCCTGAATGAAAACATGATTAAGTTTGATAAGGAAACACTCTTAACTATGTGTGTTTTTTAATTATGAAAATTGTATTGTTAAGTATATAATTTGTGTTAATAGGCGACCTCGGTGCTTCGCCATGTTTTGTATGCTCTAGAATAGAAATCATGATTTTTCTAATTTATAGATACAAGCGCTGGCCTGCAAGAGTTGCATTAGGGTGTATAAAGTGACATATACACGTGCCCGATTCAATTTTATATGGTACAAATGTAGAATTCTATTATACATATTAAAAAATATATAAACGTGTTAGGCGAGTAAGAAAAAACTCAAAATAATTAATTAGTTCTTTACTGATATTTCTTGAACTCTACCTACCTCTGTACTGTACGGACATGATGATCTATGCATGAAATTAATATTTTTCTACCGTTTGTTTCAGATAATTAAAATGGAGTTAAAACCCCGGAAAGCGAGAAAGAAAACAAGTGATATCAAACAGAAAATCTGTAACAAAATGTTGCGCACACACATTTTCATCCTATTCATTCTAGGATCAACAAACTGTGACAGTTTAGTGACAGACGACGTGACGTACAGTGCGCCGTTGACAGCTTCAAACGTCAGTCTAGGGTTTTCTGAGCACCGACTCCGGCATAGACGTTTTCAGCCGGTTAACGTGACGTTGAATCAAAAAGACATGTTAAGTGATATAAAGTATTTGAGGAGACATTTAGGTAAGGAGTTAGTGAATTTCATTATGACTGATACCCTGGTGGATGGTGAAGTGGAAGTGAGGCTGCATCATAATGGTGTTACTGGGAAAGAGACGTCGGTAGGCGCTGACGGGTGAGTCTATATGTAGCTTTATTCAACAGGTCTAACATATCGGTTTTTGTTTTTTTTTTAATTTGAGAACTCAGAAAACGTTAACATAATATCATGAATATATTTTTTGTGAGAGTGTTTTTAGAGGCATAACTAGTTATAAGTGTGTGTTTTTTTAGATATACTTAGTCATGTATTTTCATCATTTTAGCGACATAATTTGAATAAAAAATATCATATTAAATTATTTGGATATTCGACGTAGCTCAGTAATTCGACGTAGCTCTGTTGTTTGGGGCTTGGGTCTGTATCAGTGGGTACAGGGTTCAAATCCCGCTTGAGCATGTACCAATGAAAATGAATTTTAATGAATTTCTATGTACATTTTCGTAATAAAAACACATTTACGAAATACATCGAATTATACGGTGAGGGAAAACATCGTGAGGAAACCTACCTGTTCGTCGAACAGATAATAGTTAGTGCTTCTAATTAGCGACATGGTTGACCACCTGTCACATTGAGTACTGACTATCTGGTTAACACGTGGGTTCAAGGTGTCCATAGAATTACTACCTTCGCAATTGCGGAGATGGACACCTGAACCTCTGACTACCCCGCAAGGGTTAATGGTCGTGAATGCGTTTGTTTTATTTGGACATGTCATGCGTCAGATTGACAAAAGGAATATATATGAGTGAAGTGGAAGTGTATGTAGTATAACCGCCGAGTGTATATGAGAACATGTATGAGTGTCAAATGAAGCGAAAGTGAATACAAATGGGGATCCGTGATCTCTGCCTATCCCTTAACAGGGAATCACGCGTGATGTGTATGTATGTATCATTTGAAACTAATCTCTTAACCTACCGATAAAGAAACGAGAAGAAAGGCAACTCATCATTAATATCAATTTAGATAATATGTCATTAGTACTATAACGTCTAATTTACTATAATTAGCTTCAATTATTTTGCTATTTACTTACTTAGGTTTGAAGATAAACAGGAAAATGCTAAATCCTAGAATAGATTTATCTAATTATTTATCTACTAGACATAACATACATACAAATAACGACTGATTCCCTGTAGGGTAGGCAGAGATCACGGATACCCATTTCTCCCGATCCTGACTAACCACTTTTACCTCCTTATTCATACTCAGCGTCTATAGGTACTTCTATCGCCACCATTTTTCAATATGACTTTTTACGGACAGTTAAATAAATAAATATAATCTTACAATGGCTACCTCGAACCCACGTGTTGACCAGATAGTCAGTACTCAATGTGACAGGTGGTAAGCCATGTCGCCATTTACAAGCACTAACTAGTTATTACCTGTTCAGAATCTACTCGACAGGGAATCAGGCGTGATGTGTATGTATGTATGTACTAACAAGCAATGTTTACATCAACGTCAGCGGCTCATCACTATTGGTAATTGTGAACTGACTGGTGCCGGTTATTTTTAGGCTATTTCTAGGGACTCACGTTCGATTCCCGGTCATTACACCTTGTGTGGATAGGTTAGGTGAGGTATACATGTATAGGTTTAGGCGTTCTAAAACCTAAATAAATACCAATGAGTTATTCAATATCCCGTGTTACTTTGGGGTGTACAATGAATGCTAAGTAGCTACCGTTTTACCGACATAGCGTAAACTAAAGACTAAGGGACTGAGGTACATGGAATCCATTAAAACACTCGCTATGTGTACTCATTTTATTTACTATGAGACCGGGTCGTATCACGATAAAATAAATTAACATATAATAATAGATACCTTTATATCACCCGACTTATCGACCCAGTTGCATAGGCCGTGGTCGCGGGAAGACTGGCGTCTCAGCTAATGTCTGTCTACCCTAGCAAATGGGTTTTTTGTCAATTCATAGCACGATACACTACACACACTATCCGAAGACACTGAATGATATAAATGTATCTATATCTTTATTAATTTTATCGTGATACGACCCGGTATCGTGTAGTTTATAAAATTAAGGCTTATGTTTAACCGCCTACCAAAAAATACTGTTTTGCACACCATAATAATATAGTCCCAACCCAAACCTAATCTTTGCTATATTTTAGTTTGCATTTATCCTTTTTGATGAGCTTTCAAATATTTTCCTAAAATAATAGCAAGACAGACATCTTTTTACATCCCTTTACGATACCACACCAGCCCACATTTATTTACGTCGTATCACTCCACTTTTATACGTCATTTGAGATTTGTTTACATTTTAGCAAGTCATTAAATTGATAATGGCGATTGCTCTGTTTTGTTATGTCTGCAATGATTTCACAAACATCCATTTTTCTAATTACACGTAGATTATTATTGCATAATTATGTTTGAGTAAACATATTGGGTGATAGCTTGTGCCTGTGGGTTTGCTTGTTCTACATAATATAGAGCATTTTGTTTCAATATAAATACTGCTACATTACGTCTTGTTCTCTTATTGTAAGAGAAAATGAACAATGATGAATGAAATTAATGATGATGGCAAAGAACCAAAGTGAGTGACATAGTCTATCGATGTTGCAAGCTGAAGTGGCAGTGGGCCGGCCACGTCTGTCGTAGAACCGACGACCGCTGGAGTAGAGCGGTTCTCGAGTGGAGGCCGCGTCTCGGCAAACGTAGTGTAGGACGCCCCCCTGCCAGGTGGACCGCTGACCTCAAGAAGGTCGCTGGTAGTGGCTGGATAAGGGCCACGAATGATCGTGTTTTAGGGCGTCCCCTGGGGGAGGCCTACGTCCAGCATTGGACTAGTACAGGCTGATTGATTGAAGAGAAAATGATGGGGTTAGTTGTCTTAGTTCCCAAAGAAGATCCTAAATAAGTTAATATTCAATTTGCTACGGTTTCTAGGTATTTTGTTAATCGGGTATTTAGATTCATTCAAGATCTACACCATGAGGAAACCTGCATATCCCTCGGGATAGGTAATAGCCAGTGCCTGTATACAGCAATACGGTTCACTATCTATCACGTTAAGTGTTGTCAATCGAGCTTTGAATGGCTCATACCTAACATACCTCCTCAATTTCGGACATGGTCACTCAAGCCTCTGACTACTCCGCCTCAAGAAAAGGGAGTATACACTAGTGGTGAAGCGTATGTTATGTTACATATGTATGTACCTTACCCACCTTATAGAACTTTGTACTGTATTGTAAATTGTATGCCAACTAATTAAATTGTTAACTCCAAGATAAACTCTAACCCTGTATGATTCGATGAATTCAATGAACGACGTCTTTTATATACGTAGGCACGGACGAGACAAGATTATCATAGACATATCTAGTCTACAAATAGATACATTCACGTCATGTAATCACTTTCGGGGAGGACAGGACCTTGGAGACATGAAAACATCTCCTTGGTCACTTATTAGCATTAATATTGGGGTTGTGATGACATATGGAACATTGGTGACAGGTTGCTAGCCCATAGCCCAATTGATTTCACGTAGCCCTAGTCCCTTAACGCTTCCTAGTTCATGCATAACAACCTTCTCTTATCATACTATTTTCAAGTCTATCATTCAATGTCACTCATAACATGCTTCTCAATGATCGCATTTCGACGGCATTGATTCTACTTTCATGCTTATTTTGCCATACCCAATTTTCACTACCATAAGTCAATGTTGGAACCAGCACAGCCCTATGAATAGCCATACGTGCCGATTGAGAACCCAACTGGTGACTTATAACACTATACATAGCTCATTAATCTGTATTTGTATAATACATTATCACTATACAGTGAGGTAAAACATCGTAAAGAACCTAACCTATACCCTAGTGCTTGTAAATGGCGACACGGCTTACCAACTGTGACATTGAGTACTAACTATCCGGGCCCTTACTCCACTAATTAACTTTGACAGCCACTCAACTGCGTCGCTATAGCGATACTTCTGCGTCTCGGCCGTAAAAGTGGCACTCTACTAATATTTTGACAGCCACACTTGTGCCTTAATATCGATATAATGGCACTTCAGTGGCACCTCAGTGGCCACTCAAGTATGGAAATGTCAATAGTGGAGTACGAAATATAAGGATATTGAACTGACATTGACTGACGTTTGGTTAGTGGAGTAGCTTTTTTTGTACTTCAGACGCAGATGTAGTTCGATAGCCCCTCAGTGGCCAAAATTTGTTAGTGTAGTACCAAAAGTGTCAAATTACGGTTACTGAAGTGCCACAATATCGATATTGAAGTAATATTGTGGCTAAAATGAATTAGTGGAGTAAGGGCAACACGTGGGTTCGAGGTGACCATAGAATTACCACCTCCACAACTGCAATGATGGACATTTGAACCTCTGACTACTCAACAAGGGTGATGGTCGTGAAAGCGTATGTCTTTGTATTATTAGAAGTACATACATTGTTAATTAAGTAGGTATTTGTAACAATAGGAGTGAATTTGCTTATTCAGAATCGAAGCAAGGTCAGGACGTTAAATTCAGGTTATTGTAAGACGCACCTATATGTACCATATGTATGTACAAGCACATTCTACTTGTCCCGTACTAGACTGGAACGTAAAAAGAATGCTAACTAGCTGCTTTTCGTACTTGCATATCGGAAGATATTAAGGAACTATGGGTTACTATATGGATTTATTTTATGTACTTACTAGTGACGCGCTCCGGCTTCGCACGGTATAAAATATACATATAGCCTAGTCCACTATTTAATTAATGTTATTATACATATAAACCTTCCTCTTAAATCACTCTATCTATTAAAAAAACGCATCAAAATCCGTTGCGTAGTTTCAAAGATTTAAGCATACAAAGGGACATAGGGACAGAGGGTAGTGATATACACGTATTCCCTTCGATTAATCGATCTGAATGAATGATAGCAGAATGACAAAAGGAATATATATGAAGTGGAAGGGCGGTTACGTAGGGGCCGGTCTAGATAGACGCTATATTGAAAAAATGTGACGTTAGGAGTAGTTGCCTATAACCGCCGAGAGTGTGTAAGAAGATGTATGGATATCAATGAAGCGAAAGTGGTCTGTCAGGATCGGGACAAATGGGGATCCATGATCTCTGCCTATCCCTCTACAGGGAATCAGGCGTGATGTGTATGTATGTAATCGATCTATATCACTGGTGTTATTTCAACCCCACGACTTACACGATGAAATAGGCTACCTCTAGTCCCTTAGTCGCCTTCTACAACTTGCCGGGGAGAACGGCATCTAGTTAGCATTCTTTTTACGTCCCAGACTAACTAGCACGGGACAGGTGATAGACTGTGCTTGTAAATACATACATACACGCCCGTTTCCATGTAAAGAGATAGGCAGAGATCACAGATCCCCATCAGTCCCGATCCTGACAGACCACTTTCACTTCATTGACACTCATACACCTCCACATATACACTCGGCGGTTACAGATAAATGGCGACACAGTTTACCACCTGTCACGTTAAGTGCTATCTGGTTAACACGTGGGTTCAAGGTGGTCATATAATCACTAATTTATATAATTACGAAGATGAACGTGCCAACCTCTGAAAGAAAGTTATGGTCGTAAATTTTTAAGTGATTATATATTCTGAGAGACTTACATATATGTACATATATATATTGTTTATAAATTACAAAGTGGAAAGTAAAGTTGGACTGGGTAGGCCGCGTATTAATACAGATCAAAATGGAGGTATTCTTCTCAAGGCGTACGCAGCGTGTAGACCAGAGGAGCATGTATGACATTGTTAAGACAAAAGACAAATGCGTTCACGACCATTAACCCTTGTGGGGTAGTCAGAGGTTCAGGTGTCCATCTCCTCAACTGCGAAGGTAGTAATTCTATGGCCACCTCGAACCCACGCGTTGATCAGATACTCAGTACTCAATGTGTCAGGTTGTAAGCCATGTAGCCATTTACAAGCACTAACTATTACCTGTTCGGGGAACAAGCAGGTTTCCTCACGATGTTTTCCCTCACCGCAGTATTCGACGCATTTCGTGAATGTATTTTTATTACGAAAATGTACATTGAAATTAATTAAACTGCATTTCCATTGGTACATGCTCAAGCGGGATTTGAACCCCGTACCCACTAATACAGAGTCAAGCGCCAAACAACAGAGTTACGTTAATTTAAGATTTTGAGATTTGTTTGTAGTTACGTTGATTTAAGAAATTTGTCAGGATCGTTCAAAGCGGCGATTGGTAGTCTCTACCTATCACGTTAGGGACGTAGAGGCGAGAATAATAATAATAAATGCGTTTATTTACAGCCACAACAACATAGTTACACAATACAAAACGTTTACAATTAAAACTTACAAACTAGGGGATAAAACTTGTGCATGTTATTGTCGCAGCAAAAGGGATCCAACTCAGCTGGGTATGTGGCGTTTGATAGCAAACGCAACGCTGGTCTTATGTCGGAACCATTGGAGAGCAAATCACTATCACTACATAGTATAAAACAAAGTCGCTTTCTCTGTCCCTATGTCCCTTTGTATGCTTAGATCTTTGAAACTACGCAACGTATTTTGATGTGGTTTTTTTTAATAGATAGAGTGATTCATGAGGAAGGTTTATATGTATAATAACATCCATTAAATAGCCAGAAGTGCGAAGCCGGAGCGGGTCGCTAGTAATATATGTTGCATAAAAACTCACAGGTGGCCCACTCAAGAAATTCGAAGAAACACGATATTAATACTCTCAGTTTCCGAAAGTGTTTATTTTCGCTAATAGTCTCTGGCGTTGCGGTGGTTAAAAATATCAATTTTGACAGCTGACAAGCCGTTGCATAATAAGAGAAATGGGGATTAGCGAGATCTGTTCACACGGGTAAATTAGTGTTGTCGTTGGTGGCTTGACTCTGTATCCGTGGGTATAGGGATCAAACCTCGGAACACAAGAAAAAACCTTTTATCATTTTTCATATACATTTTCGCGATATCTTATACATTTGATGTAAAACTGCATAATGTAAAGATATATAAAAATACATTTGATGAAACGAACCGAATGAGGTGAGGGAAAATGTCGTGAGAAATCTGTTTTCCGAATAGGTATTTTATTTACACTGATGTTTTGATAATTGGGGACTAAAATAGAATTTACTAGCTGTATTTTAGCCTGTTGTTAAAGTGATTGGGTTCCTGAAACTTAAATAGGTTATGAATTACCTCTTATAGTTAAGATATTTCATATCAAATCCAAAATATTCTCTCTTAGGTTCTATAGTGTAGGCCTGAAAGATTTCATATTGAAAAGGGTGATGATAACCGCCAAGTGTGTATGAAAAGATGTATGTTTATGCCACTTACTGTCTTGTCTAAGTACCTCGCGTTATTTTTAATTGACAATCAATATAAACCTTTTCCGTTTTTATTTCTATTTAGTTAATTGAGTTTTAGATTAGTTAATACATCCAAACTCTATCACTGAAAGTCGATTGCGAATCGTAATGACCTGATTGAATTTTAATGAACAATAAGGTCAAGGGATTTGGGCATTTGTTACGAAATACATACATTTGTGTACTTCATACATATACCTTGACGACCTTTAATCCCTAGTGGGTGGATAGAATTTTAGAGACATGATAATAACTCCTAGGTCAGCTTTTAGCATGGATACTGGGGTTGTCATGATATAGTTATTGAGCAATGGTTAGTAGCCCATCGCCCAATAGATTCCATATACGCCTGCTTCCTTAGTCGCTTTTAGTTAACGAGGTGGTATGTAGGCTCTATATAAGTACATACATATAGCTTTCCCTAAGCAGAATAATAACATCTCCTCGGTCACTTTTTTCAGTGCACTACTCCTAGACATTCCTAGACAATAAATAATATAATAGACGGAAAGAAAGGCAATTAAGTAGTTAGCAATCTATTTATTTTTCAAACTACTATACTAACCGCTTTACTGTAATATCACATTCACTAGATAATTAGCCACAACATAAACTGCATAGAATATTCAGTGACATAATCTCAATACGGCGGAACTGTTATTCAAATTTGATACTTAAAACCTAGCTATAAAGACTAAATCTAGTTGCCACGGGAACTGATTTTAAAAATAAACGACTGCGCGATGCCAAGTGTCAAGTATGGCGTGATCGTCTCATGTTTTTTTCGCATTTGCATAACGACCAAGGAGTTTGAATGTTGACTGAACTCTTTGCCAAATTACGGCTAGGTTGCAATGCAGATTATTAATAGAAAATATGTCTAGTACTAATTATATAATTACTACGGTGCGGTGAGGGAAAACATCGTGAGGTAACCTACAATACCTCAATTCAAAGGAATTTCAGTGCTTGTGAATGATATGTGGATAACAAGTGGGTTGGATATGGCCATATGATTTCTAACTGCTTAGTTCCGTAGATGGATAATGCAACCTTATGTCAACCGTATGTTGTAATGTACGTAATATCTGTGACCTGAAAGAGGATATGTTATATTTCTGAGGTAAAAACATAATATACGCTTCAGGACTTGTATATACACACACCTTTTTATTGTGGCGGGGTAGTCAGAGACTTGAGTGCCCATCTCCGAAATTTCTAAGGCCCGCGTTTCACTAGATAGACAGCACCCAACGTGATAGGTAGTGAACCATATCGCCGTATATATCGTTATTGTGTACGTTAGGTGTGTATGGAAAATACTATACCAATATTATCTAATAGTTAATGTTTCCAAGGTTCTGTCCACCCCGAAAGGTATACAGCCGTTAGTGTATAAAAAAGAGAAGGCCTGTTTAGCATAAGATGCACACGTGTCAAAAGAAAATAAAATGCAGTATATTGCAGTTGATGCGTGGAGCGAATGCGAGACATATTTCAAGCGATAATCGTCACTCGGTTCTGCTATTTATGCATGGCTAATAATAATTTATACTAATATTATAAAGCTGAAGAATTTGTTTCAAACTGGTTTGAATTCAAAAATTCTTTTTGTGTAAGGCTATATAACATCACTCTGCTACTAATAGGAGTAGTGTTGTAAAGAACTCGAGTCTTTTAGTCTTATTCGATAGACTCGACTCAATTTTCTACAAGACTCAGTGAACTAACTGAACTCGGAGTCTTGAGTCGAGCCGAGTCTGAGTCCTATCATGAAGACTCGAGCGCCATTATTAAACTCGAAACCTTAAATAGAACTCGAGTGACTCGAGTCTTATAAAGAGCTTGAGTCTTAAAAGAGCTCGAGTCTTAAAAGAGCTCGAGTCTTCTTCAAACTGGTCTTCGAAATGCTGACAGTGATTTATTTAGAATAAATGTCTATACTTATATAATAAAGCTGAAGAGTTTATTTGTTTGGTAGAACGCGCTAATCTCAGGAATTACTGGTCCAATTTGGAAATTGTTTCAGTGTTAAATAGCCCTTTTATTGGGGAAGCCTATAGGGTATATAATATCACGCTATGACAAATAAAAAATAAAAAATAGCCTTTTATTGGCAGCTTTAAAAAGAATGACTCAAAGCCGAAAAGAACTCGAGCGCGACTCGGCGCGTAAAAAGGACTCGAGCGCTAAAGAAGACTCGAGTCTCGAGTCTCGCGTTCAAGAGCTCATATAGACTTGAGTTCTTTATTCTTAAGAGTCTTATTGTTATGAGTCGAGTCGTGTAATGCAGAGTCGAGCTCTAAATTTAGGACTCAAAGACTCGAGTTCTTTACAACACTAAATAGGAGCGAAGAATATAATATAAAAATCAAATTATAATTACAGTGCCATCTATGTTTCATGTAATGAAAACTTCTGAAAAAATAAAAATGGGGCAAATTATTTGATATCGCTTGTGTAATAATATGAACCTACAAACATATATTTCAAGAGTACCCTTGCAGAGCTGTCAGCGATCATTTTGCCTCTTCATTTTAGCTCTGAACCTGAGTTAGTAATTCCAGGACCACCTGAAATTACATACATACACATCACGCCCGTTTGCTTCCACATTTTTAATTTGAATTCACAATTCACCACGAAGAAACGATTATATCTCCTCTAGGTCACTTTTAGCATGAATGTTGGGGTTTGTGGTGCCATATGAAACTTTTGTGATAGGTTGAAGGCCATCGTCCAATATATTGCATTCACTCCTTAATCGTCTCTCATGGCTTGCCGGGAAGTATGGCAATCTTTGACCAGGACATAAATCTTCCTTTTACGTTTTAGATTAGCTCAGGAGCATCGTCATAGAAGCAGGGGTCTTCGACCACTGATGCTTCTTGCAAAATATCCGTTTAATATATGATCAGTAATAGTGTCAAGTTGGTAGTGGATGACTAAAAGTGATAAATTTCACCACATTTTAAGAGAAATTTGTCATTTTTGCCGATTTAAATGGTGAAATTTGACTCTTTTGGTCATCCAATACCAATTTCACACTATTACTGATCTGATATTGGACAGTGTTTGTACTAAAACACATTAGTAGACTTGGGCCCCAGTTAATCATATTTTCATTACGTTATCATAAAATTCACACCCAATAGTAGAATCAAGTTCCAAGTCGCCGCAATGTCTACTAAATGAGCAATTCACAAAGACCCCCTAGCAGTGCGTGATGTCTAAATAACTAGGGACCTCATTATACTGGTCATAATGGACATAACATTGCATGTTTACGACTGTGGCATAACAGAGACGTTTCCTTTGATCCGTGCGAAGGTGATCGTGAAAAAGTTAATTTTGACGTTCGCACTTTCATCTGTCAAGAATGACAGATTATGAATATGCGATACGAGAGTTTTAAATTGTTATTGGTACTTATAACGATTTAAATCTCCAACGGTTTTTTTAATGCTTGTGAGTTGAGGGTTTTGTCTGTCATCGTTCACGAAATATATTGAAACGATTATATCCTATCAGGATATACATATGATTGAATTTTGACCGCATAATTTCATTGCCTATTAGGATACGATATTTCACCTTATAATTGGTAATAATATGATAAAAAACGTGTCTATGTTGAAGCTTAGACACGTTTTTCCCTTTTTTATTAACGCGTTTAAACTTAGTTTTCAAGACGTCTCCTTGTTAGCAAAATTAACTAAAACAAAAAAAGCGAAAAGGCCAAACACAAAACATTCCATTATTTACTTTTTAATTATCATAAGAGTCTCCCTTAATCTACCTCCTTTTGTCTATGCCCAGCGAGTCGCTCAATTCGAAAATGGAACAAAACGCTTTGACAGGTGAGCGCGCTTTTTGACTTTGCGATGACAAAGCGACGCGTCACAGGGTTATAGCGGGAGATCGGCCATGTTGATTCGGAGTGATAAATAATAACATTATTCAAACAAAATGTCTTATACTTAAACTAGGTTAAGTGTTAATTATTAAAAATGAGATAATTAAATATAAAACACAAGTTATCCAGTAGGTCAGTCATATCACTAGAACACATATTACCAATATAGCTGGTAGCGTTCCCGTTTGAATTATTATATTTTAATTATCATGTCAAGTAGACACTTGGCAAATTTTTCGTTACTGTTGGTTTTTCAAAATTGTAAATAATGCTGGAGTAAATGTGATATATTCCTACATAACTACTTCTTATACGCAATGTTGGATGCAAGAAGATATTTTGTTTTTTTTACAGTGTCAATATAGTTTTAGGGATAAAAGATATCGGAAAATTATAAATAACGATGGTGTCTACTTGAGTATAGCCTCATTTCAGACATTAAAACCCAACAAAAACCTGACGTTGACATTGAGTTTTGCCCACGGGACCAAGGCTACCGAAACGTCGGGTTTATTAAATAAATTATTATATAAAAACTTACGTGATAAGTCCCGTTAGTTATTAGTCACGAGGATAAATCGCGAATCTCCAAAAGTTTTCATTCAACTAGGTTCTGTCAACCACTTCAGTGAGTCCGGAAAAGATTCATACATACATACACATCACGCTTGATTCTCTGTAGAGGGGTAAGCAGACATCACAGATCCCTATTTATCCCGATCCTGACAAACAACTTTCGCTTCATTGACACTCATACATCTTCTCATACACACTCAGTGGTTATAGGTACTGCTCACATCACCTTTATTCAATATTTTCAAAAAAAGTATATTCATACAAAACATGTTATATTTCTGAAACATTACATAACAAAACACATGTACTTTATTAACCTACTTATTCACTATTTGTACTCGTGCAAATATGCTGAATCTCAAGGTCACCTCTAACAATATTTGTCCCCAATAGAAAGAATTCTCGATGTCATTTTAATTGACTTTCATTTCTTTGCCAGATTCAGTTCAATTTATTTCTTACAAATTAATTCCATTTGGTTTTTTGCATACATTTCAATTACGAGAATTTTGAATGGAATGTTCCTAGAGTACCCGCCACATAAGGTGGCAGTTGGAGGCGTCGCCACAGTCGCGTAATCCAGTGTTGCCTGTAAACACGCCAAAACTAGCACTCACTGTGCCATACGGCTCGATACATTATATTGAGGTTTCATTTGTAACGATCTTTGGTTGCAGAGCTCTAAACTCAAATAAAACAAATTAATATACCAAAGTCAAAAGTCAAAATATTTTTATTCAAAATAGGCCCTATCATAAGCTCTCTTTGAAAGTTATTTTATGATCTAAGTACAAATTAAAAAAACTATATATTGACAAAAGGAATATATATGAGTGAAGTGGAAGGGCGGTTACGTAGGGGCCGGCCTAATAAGACATATATGTAACAGTCAGATAGACGCTATATTGAAAAAAGGTGACGTTAGGAGTACCTATAACCGCCGAGAGTGTATTAGAGAATGTATGAATGTCAATGAAGCGAAAGTGGTCTGTCAGGATCGGGACAAATGGGGATCCGTGATCTCTGCCTACCCCTCTACAGGGAATCAGGCGTGATGTGTATGTATGTATGTAAAAAAACTATTTCAAACATGGCACTGAGCATTGTCTTTACATATTTTTACCGAGGTTAGTTCACCAACCATTTCGGCTGCTCAAGATGCCACGTCATGAAGACCACGACCGCTCTGATAAGAGCGTAACGATTGAGAAGAAGTTCAGCGGAGACCCTTGGAGAGGAACTAACAAGAAACTCCAGAAATCAATTTATTATAATGACCCTTAACAAACATAAAAATTACAAAGAGTGGGCAAAAAACACAACGCTGGTAATACTAAATTTACCTTTCATACAAAATAACACGCAATGGCGGAAACGTCAAATTTAGTTCCAAGTTTGGCTACTGCCACCTTATGTGGCGGGTACTGTAGACAGCTGTTTTTCTATTATGTAATAGTTAAGTGACTAAGGAACTAGGAGGCAAAACGAATTCATTGGGCGATGGGTTAGTAGCTACTAACAATATCAATTGTGGTTAACGCTTAAAGTGGCTGAGGAGAGACGTAATTAAGGTTCTGTCTACCCCAAAGGCATAATAGGACGTGGTAATCTTGTACTAGAATATAATATAACAAATTTTCTTGTCTTGTTATATTATATACGGCTGCAGGCTAGTAGGCAATACTTAGTTCTTATTAGAGGTCGGAATTCCTGAAACATGAAGGTATTTAAAAAAAATTTGATACTTATTTATGTACATAGTTTATAGTCAGTCGCTTACGGTGGTGGCCTCTGAATAACCACCATAATAAAAAAGAAGCGTGTATACACAAGTCGTGAAGCGTATGTTATGTTGAATACAAGAGACGATTTAGGTATTTGGACACATTGGTAATAAATCCAAAAGATTCTATGGATATTTATGTTCTATCCTCTTCCATTCACTTCATTTCAATGAGTATTATGAAATAAAATACATATATATTCACGTCTCTACGTCCCTTACGGAATAGGCAGAGACTATCGATCGCCACCTGGAACGATCCTGACAAATTTCACTTGTTTTACTTATAATATTTTATATATTATGAATGTAATGTATCTTTCCATTATTAAATATGGTTTGTTGTTTTTCAATGTAACGAGATATGCTTAGTAATTAATAAATTAGTAACCATTAAAATCACGCTATAATTTGATATGTTTTCTTAGAAATTAGCATTCCTTTTACGTATTTGCATTGATAGGTATTGAGACATAACGTACGTCATACCCGAAGAGGTATTTAGTACCTAAATCTCTTAGACACTACGTGTTGTAAATTATACGAAACCAGTATCGCGGTAACCCATCCAAGTTCTGACCACGGTCAGCATTGCTTAACTCCATTGATCGAATAAACACCAATAATATCAGGTGTAATGTGACTCAGTACTGCACCGTAGGGATAACGAAATGAGAAGAATGAATGTAAGTGATAAAACATATCTTACGTTTCATGAATCTTGTAAACACACTCCATTTTTATTTTGGTGGGTTAATCAGAGGCTTGAGTACCATACATGCATACACTTCACGCCCGATTCCCTGTAGAGGAGTAGGCAGAGATTTTGGATCCCCATCTGTCTCGATCCTAACACTTTCGCTGCATTGACACTCATACACTTCCTCATAAACTCTTATTAATTTAGTAACAATTATTCTATTTAGTAACAATCATTATCACTCAAACTCGACGTTTATTCGACGTAGCTCAGTTGTTCGGGGCTTGGCTCTGTATCAGTGGATACAGGGTTCGAATCCCGCTTGAGCATGTACCAATGGAAGTGAAGTTTAATGAATTTCTAGGTACATTTTCGTAATAAAATCACATTTACGAAATGCCTCGAATTATACGGTGAGGGAAAACATCGTGAGGAAACCTACCTGTTCGTCGAAAAGGTAATAGTTAGTGCTTGTAAATGGTGACATGGCTTACCACCTGTCCCATACATTCAGTACTAACTAACTGGTCAACACGTGGGTTCGAGGTGTCCATAGAATTACTACCTTCGCAATTGCGGAGATTGAAACCTGAACCTCTGACTACCCCGCATGGGTTAATGGTCGTGAATGCGTTTGTGTTTTTTTGTCTATTCTGATCACTCAAAGCTCTGCCTACCCCGCAAGGATGTGTACGTAATGCACACCCCTATCATACTTTAAGGTTACTGTTTACGTTAAGCAGTTTCACACATGATGCCCAAGTAATGGTCGCTCCATCGATCTAATTAAACAACAGGAAACGTCACTCCGATTCCGTATTTCAACTGTTCGGAGTTTGACAGCTAATAAACGAAAGCGGGCAGCATATACAGTCACTGATATAGGTTAGGACGAAAGGGTTTAAGTCTCTTGTTGAAGATTTTTATTTAAAAAAAGGAATATATGCGAGTCTAGTGGAAGGGCGGTTACATGGGGGCTGGCCCAATAAGACGTAAGAAGAAGAATTGTAAAGGGATGACGTTAGAAATACCTATAACCGCAGAGTGTGTATGAGTATTGATGTGAATATTATATTATTAACATGCATCTACATTAAGAAATCTAGACAAGTATGACGTTAGCGTTTTAGCAGATTGACAGCTATTTACATTCAATACAAATCCCCTTGACACTTCGTAACCCGGATATAAAGCCAGACTATTGAAAACCGTAGGTGTTGATAAAAAATTACTTTCTATTTTGAACAATAGGAACAGTACACCGCCTACTAGATATTGAATTGCGAATTTAGAAGGTAAAGGCTTGGTTAGATTGGTGAGATAAGATTGGTTTAGCGTCTTAACACACAAGCAATATCAAATAATTTACGACTTTTTTTATTTTGTTTAAGAGTTTTCACTTCATGAAACATAGATGGCACTGTAATTATAATTTGACTTTTATATTATATTCTTCGCTCCTATCAGTAACAGGGTAATGTTTTAAGCCTAAAACCTTCCTCAATAAATGGTCTATCTAACATAAAAAGAATTATTGAATTCGAACCAGTGGTTCCTGAGATTAGCGCGTTCAAACAAACTCTTCAGCTTTATAATATTAGTATAGATATACTATATGTATTTACGCTTCACGACTTGTGTATACACACTCCCTGTTTATTGTCGCTTCTTTAAATTATTGGTAATAAAACTACCCTCAAATATTGCCGTGCTAGCTAGCTAGGAAGTAAAAGAATGCTAATTACCTGCCGTATTTCCCGACATTTCATAGGATATGAATAAGGGACTACGAGTAAGTTGAATCTATTTGGCGATGGGCTAGCAACCTGTTTCCATTATTTCATTTGACATCAAAACTTAATATTCATGCTAAAAAGCGACCAAGGAGATTTATTCTTAGCTTTGAAGTTCTGTTCACCAGAAACGGATTAGAGGACGTGAATTTATATGTATGTATCAATGAACATACAAATTACAATTCTGAAAATCACGGTTACTGTAACAGCGCCCTAAGTCCAAAAGTTGTGGCTTAACTAGACGGCCTAATCATATTGTTTTGATTGACACAACACAATACGTTTTGTGTGGGCGTTCCTAACGGTATGGTCGTGTGTATGTAACATAAGATTTTCCTCATTTCTATTTGCTTATATTGGTATTGTAGGAGGTTGGCACCTAAGTGTACGTGAATTGAAAAGTGCTAGGTCTGGGACGTAAAAAGAACGCTAACTAGCTGCCTATCTTCCCAGATTGTTAAAGACGACTAAGAAACTCGGTAAATTGAATTAACAGCCACCTCAAATCCACGTGATGACCATATAATTGTCACTATTCAATGTTACACGTGGTAAGCCGTGTCGCCATTTACAAGCACTGACTGAACAAGTAGGTTTCTTCACGATGTTTTTCCATACTGAAATATTCTTAACAATATTAATGTATGTATTTACCCTTAGTATCTTACGACATGCCTATAAGAATCGCAACTTACTAGTTAGTATGAATTTACAAAGTCTCTGCTAGTTTGGAAGGGTTCCATACTTGAGACATACGTTTGTATGTTTCTGCTACCAATTACGCCCTTGCAAAAGGCCATAGTTTAAAAATAAACCCGACCGACCAAACCAATAACCTGAAATATTTAATTCAATAAATTAAAGCATCTACTCCATACTTGATGCTTGATTACAATCAAGTCGCGTTAACTTCACCGGCTGAACGGGTGACAAGATCGTTGCCTTACGTAATGGGCATTTAAATAAAACATTACACTGTCACTTTTGACGTGTCAAAAGTGGATTTGCCGCTTTTTTGTGAATGGTTTTGATTTAGTTTGGAGTAATATGTCGTAAGATGTGACTTTGAGAAATGGAATCTTCTGAACCTGTTAGACCACCGTAACAACCTATAACTAATATGTCATCTACGACTAACTTTACTCTAAATAGGGCTAAGTTGATAATAATTATAAATATGTATTTCATATGCCACATATGTAATTAAATAATGGAAATAGAGTATCCTTTTTTGGATTGATTTTATTACGAAAGACTTTAATTGTGTTAATTAATTTCGAAACAAAGTTTTTAACTTTGCTACCCAACATAAAAATACGGCACTGTTTACTGCGCCGCTTATACATACTCGTTAGATAAAAAATACTTCTAAAACATTATTCTCAATAGTAGATATTTATACTTATATTCAAGTGTACATAGAACTGCAGACTCATAATACATACATACAGTCACTCTTCTAACTACGTCCCTAACTGGATAGACAGGGACAATCAATCGCCACCTGGAAGGATCCTGACAAATCTCTCTTGCTTCACTCACGCCCATAAACCTTCTCATACATGCTCTTCTGTTCTTCACACTACGTACACCCGCCTTGAGAAGAATGTCTCCGAATTAATCTGTATAAGTTCTACATGGCCTACCCGTCCACGTAAAAAAGTATATACCTTCTAGTAATAGTCTTCTAAAAAATTAAACACCGTTTACTCAAATCCGGACATAGTGCACTACAATTTCACTATCACTCAATAAATTCACCTGATTTATTCAGTGAATCGAAAGTCCGCTGTCGGTTCACCCAATTTCCCTATAATTATGTCCGATGCAATATTTGCCTCATACTTAATGAACCGTTGCAAAAAACTGCGCAGTGGAAATTAAACTTGATTATTATGTACTTTTCATACTGGTTTGGGACGTGAACTGAATGCTAACTAGTTGCCGTTCTTGTTGTAAGAGACAAGGAATTCATTGAGTGATGGGATAGCTACCTGTAACCATTGTTCCATTATGACATCATAACCCCTATGTTTTGCTAAAAAGTGATTTGTCTCCGAGGTTCTGTCCACCCCGAAAGGGATTAGAGGACTTTACTTGAATGACTTGAATGTATATGTATGTAATAACAACATACGCTTCACGACTTGTATATACACACTCCCTTTTTTATTATGGCGGGGTAGGCAGAGGCTTGAATGCCCATCTCCGAAATTGCGAAGGCATGTTAGGTATGGGTCATTCGAAGCCTGCGTACCACTAGATAGACAGCACCCAACGTGATAGGTAGTGAACCGTATCGCCGTATCTAGGCACTGACTATTACCTATCCTGAGGGATAGACAGGTTTCCTCACGATGTTTTCCCTCACCGTAAGCGACTGTAAATTATGTACGTAAATGAAAAACTCATATTTAAATTTTATTCATTGGTACATGTCAGAATCGGGATTCGAACCTAGACCTTTCTCATACGAAGTACGAGGTCTTAGCCACTGGGCTACAGCCGCATTATAATATATTAACTAATTATGTATAATAACTATTATAAATAAATTAATTTATATAATCAACGACTACTTTATTTCCGTTTAGTGCCAATTTTTTATATTGTCCCGAAGTTCTATCTACCCCAACACTATATCTATATACATCTATACAGTAAATCCCCAAAGACTATCAGTGCAGGCATACCAGTTGCCCCCAAACTCCCAAAACAAGATTAGCGGCACTCACTCAGCTTGCGGTCGCCATTTTGTGTCGTTAAAGTTCACAAAATGGATTCCGGGGCCCGCGGGAGTCGGGACTTTTGAATTGGGCAGTCGCTTCGCAAATTCGGCGTGGCTCAGTTGTTTGGGGTTTGGCTGTGTATCAGTTGGTATAAGGTTCACATATCGGGAGTATGTACCAATGGAGTTTTCAGTATTCTATGTACATTTACGCAATAAAAACACATTTTCGAAATACACCAAATACTATGGTGAGAAAGCCAATCTGTTTTCCGAACACAGTCAGTGTTTGCAAATGGCAACACGGCTTACCACCTGTCACAATGAGTATCGACTCTCTGGTCACCACATGGGTTCGACGTGGGCAATCACTTCCTCCGCAATTGCAGAGATAGTCTCGCGAAGTCTGACTACTTCGGAAATGTTAATAATGGCCGTGAAAGGCCTTTTCCTATTACCGCTGAGTGCAAATGAGGAGGTGAATGAATGTAATGTTTGACGATCTCCGTGGCGCGATCGATTAGCCGCCTGAACGCTAATCGGTAGGTCCCGGGTTCGATTCCCGGTGGAGGCAGAGTTAAGAACTACGTTGTCCTACTGCTTTTCAGTCTGGTCGTTGATTATATATGCTATATATGTATTTATATATGTATAATAAGTATATATTTCTTAAATTTACGTTGTCTAGTACCCTTAACACAAGTCTTAAATGTACTTAGCAAGGGGCTAGTTCAATTGGTGTAATAATGTCCTACAATAATATTATTATTAATCTGATGGGAATGATAAGGATACCTAGCTGCCTTTTTGTATGGAAGCCGACGTAACGAATAAGAATGAATACATTGACATCGTTTAATCCCTTTCGTGGTGGACAGAAGCTCAGAGACACAATAACATCGTTTAAGTCACTTTTTAGCATTAAAATTTGTCAGACTAGCACGGGACAAATTTATACAGTGAATACTTACTACTACAATACTTAGTAAATTATGGTAAATATATGTATTATATACGAAAATGGGCCACACCATTCCAATTAAAAAACTTAATATAACAAGTGAATGGGTTAACAATATAGAATGCGTTATGCCTCTCGGTAAACGTAGTATTGGGGCGCCCTGCTAGATGGACCGATGACATGAAAAAGGTCGCAGGTAGTGGTTGGCTGAGGGCCACGAGTCATCGTGTTTTGTGGCGTAACCTTGGGGAGGCCTACGTCCAGCAGTAGACTGACATAGGCTGATTGATTGATTGATATAACGACATGTCACTATTGTTTTGCGATTCGATTCACTACCTATCACGTTGGGTGCTGTCTATAAAGTTAAACGAATGTCTAAAATGCCTCTGATATTTATAGATTAGATAAGCACTCAAGCCTCTGACTATTCCGTCACAATAAAAAAGGGAGTGTGTATACACATATTGTGAAGTGTATATTTATAATACGGATCATACCATTCCAATTAAAAACTGAACAATATTTATACGAATATGGGTCATACCATTCTAATTAAAAGACTTTTTTAACATAGTGGGTGGGTATACAGTATGGAATGAGCTATACAAGTAACTATTGTGTTTTTTCTACCATAGTCTATAAATCAAGCCGTGTCATGCTGGGTGATTGCTGAACATTGATTGATTATTTGGAGAAATGTATTTGATTTCAACCGACTATTGACTTGTTGGTACTGTATAGTTGTTAGTTATTAGGCTTCAAGTCTCGGTTGTAGCATTTTGTCTATAAATAAATTTTATATGAGTAAGAAATGGAAATAATTAAATGTAAAGGAGAAACTGTGAAACATAATGTCTGTTATGTTAAAATGCCGCTTACATCTTTACATCCAATGCTGGTTTAGCTTACAACATCAAGTTTTATGAATCCCTCTTACCCCTTATTCAATTATACATAAACATACATATATTCACGCCTCCACGTCCTTAACGAGATAGCTAAACTATCGATCGTCACCTTGACTTCCTGCCAAATCTCTCTTGCTTCACTCACACCCGTTAACCTTTTCATACATGCTCTTCTATTCTTCACGCTACGTACACCTTGAGAATAATATAATACAATATTTATGTACATAATAATAATATTTAGGACATTATTACACCAATTGAAATAGCCCCTTGGTAAACAGAAAATTGCGAGCCGTATATACATACACAACCGTGTATGTATCACTACATAGTATAAAACAAAGTCGCTTTCTTTGTCCCTATATCCCTTTGTATGCTTAAATCTTTGAAACTACGAAACGGGTTTTGATGCGGTTTTTTTAATAGATAGAGTGATTCAAGAGAAAGGTTTATATGTATAATAACATCCATTAAATAGTGGAATAGGCTATATATTTTATACCCGTGCAAAGCCGGAGCGGGTCGCTAGTAAAAATACATAACCATGTATGTATGTATATATGTATGTCACCAGACTACGATATATATTGCAAGGGCTGGTTTGAATGCAAAACCAGTTGCAGTGTGAATACGCCCTAATTGCTTATCTATTTGGGCTCTAATCTCTTGCGAACATAAGCTTATGGCGAGTGGAATAGTCAAGACTGGTTACTTATAGAGGGAGGATAGATATCAAAGATCTACGTTTGCCATGTGATGGAAAACACCTTTTGTCTTATTGATATTATTGCAAGACTTGTATCCTTTGCGGGGTAGTCAGAGGTGCGTGTATACCTTTCGGCGTTTTATATTTGAACCAAAAAATCAACACCCGAACTGGCAATAGTTTCCCACTCATCGTAGAAATGACATACATTCTCTCCCTTCTTTTTCTTTTCGGGGTGGACAAAACCTCGGAGACATGATACTACATCCTAGTTCACGGTTCAGCGTGAATTCAAGTGTTCCAAGATAAAATTGTGATAATGTACCTCATTCCGTAACTTTTAGGTCTAACTATATGAGGTATGGTTACTACTAATGTTTAGAATAATATTTAGAAGTAACCATATAGAATGGCGAAAATCGTCAATTTTGCTGCCATCAATGGTGACTACTCCACTAACAATTTCACACAGTTATTGAAGTACGATTGAACTGTTATTGTGCTAAAAAGCATTAAATAGTGCACTTGAGCCCCTGAACTACAATTTATAACCTAAAAATAATCAGCTAAAAATACCTATCTGTCATAGTATTTAACAATATTCATAATACACATTACATTAGCATACACGCTCCTTAGCTGAAATAACTCAGTCTAGCTCCGTAATAACTTAATAACCTCAATCCTCTATTCCTGCGTGGGGCAACTAGGGCCCGTAGGCAAACAGGTTGCAGTGTGATCACGCCCTAACTGTGTATGAGAGGGTTGCGTACAAACATAGGAGTATAGCGTTTTATGCAATAATTAAATGTATAGCTAAAATTATGAAATGTAACTACACCGAAAATAAATATTTCAATTGGTGTAATAATGTCCTAAATATTATTATTACATAAATATTGTATTACATTCTCAAGGTGTATGAAGCGTGAAGAATAGAAGAGCATGTATGAGTAGGTTAATGGGTGTGAGTGAAGCACTAGATTTGTCACCCGTTCCAGGTGGCAATCCGATTTATTTAAACAGCGTTTTACGTTTCAAACATGGCTGAAACGTCGCGAATCAAAGGTTCTTAAAAACATAAATTCTATTAATCTCTATTCATTTAATTACCTCTTACGACATGTCAGGAAGAATGGCAACTATTTAGCAATCTATTAACACTTAACTACCTAGTATATGAAATATACTAATACAAATAAGAATACAACTACTACGGTACTAGGTAATAGTTAGTGCTTGTAAATGGCGACATGGCTTATCATCTGTCACAATGAGTACTGACTATCTGGTCAACACGTGGGTTTGAGGTGGACATAGAATTTACTACCGTCGCAATTGCGCAGATGGACACCTGAACCTCTGACTACCAAGGGTTAATGCTCGTGAACGCGTTTGTCTATCTAAAATATATTAAATCGCTATAAGTCCATACGTACTTAAATTTCCAAGTAGCTATCATGTCTTAGAGCAGCATAATTACATACGAGGTGTTGACAACCGATTCAATTTCGCAGAAAATGCGCCACAATTTAAGTGAATTCTAATTGCTATGGGCGACGAGTTATTAGATTGCGTACCTGTGGGATTTAATTGATGTAATCAGCTGGCTTTCTGGTCAGGCCTAAGGAGAAGGGAATAGACATACTTAAATGAATACAAGGTAATAATTTTGGCAGTTATTAACGTTTTTCCTGTACCATTGGGAATCATAAACGTTGATATTCTTATTTTTAGTTAATAAGTAATATACATATCGCGTTATTTAAATAGTAAAGGGTAGTTAGAAGCTCAAGGATTTATTTATCTTTATAAAAGCTGAGTTATTTATGTATGGACATATCGTATCTAGCATTTAACGTGTTAGGTGTTCTATGAAATCCAGTGACTGCCTGACTAATTTATCATCAACATAATTGTTGTAACTTTAAACATTACATATATCACATAACATCAATTTTTTACTCTTCGCGGATTACGTATCCACATTTTCCGATTCTGGTGAACTACTTACTCTTCATTGTTATTCATACACCTCTTCATATTCCTGAATCTTACAGATAGTTATGACGTCATCCCTTTTTAATTTGTCACCTATCGGACTGTCATGTTTCTCATTAATCCTTACGTAGCTACCATTACAACTTACCTACATATTAACTATATGCCTTTCACCTATATACTATCATCCATCAATAGATACAATATAATTTAAATGTGAATCCCATTTGTTACCAAATTTTATCGAATATGGCCGCGAACACCGAATTGCTTTAATGGAACTGGTATTAGGTGCACAGCCGCCGCAATCCATCCGCAGACGCTGAAGCAGCCCTTACTAGGGTCACTCGATCGAGTTATGGAGTAGAATTGTTATACATACACATCACGCCTGATTCCCTGTAGAGGCAGAGATCATGGATCCCCATTTGTCCCGATCCTGACAGACCACTTTCGCTTCATTGACATTCATACATCTTCTCATACACTCTCGGCGGTTATAGGTACACCTAACGTCACCTTTTTTCAATATAGCGTCTATCTGACTGTTATATGTCTTATTAGGCCGGCCCCTATGTAACCGCCCTTCCACTTCACTCATAAACGTATATTCCTTTTGTAAATCTGCTATCATTCATCCGCATAACATGTCCAAATCATCAAAGCATGCTCTTTTCAATCTTAGTCACAACATCTTCTTTTAATCCGCAGCCTTCCCTTATCACACTATTTTTAATACTATCATTCAATGTCATTGAATTGTTATACGTATAAAAAAAATGTTTTATAGCCGTAACTCAGTTGTTTGGGGCTTGGTTCTGTGTGAGTGGGTACAGGTTTCAAATTGCGCTTAGCATGTACCAATGGAAATGAAGTTTATTGAATTTCTATGTGCATTTTCGTAGATAAAATACATTTACGAAATGCGTCGAATACTACGGTGAGGGTAAACATCGTGAGACCACTGTCGCCTCATTAACACTCATACATCTTTTCATACACACTCAGCGGTTATAGGTACTCCTAACGTCACCCTTTTTCAATATAGCGTCTATCTGACTGTCATATGTCAGGTACAAACAATCGACTAAATATGTAATATATTCCATAGTAAGGCCCCCACCACTCATTCACACTCATACACGCGACGAGGGTGCAAGCAATAAAGATTAGCGGTCGCAACTCTCTAAACACAACTGTCTAGAGCGCCCTTTATCGGGATTTGTACATATTATATAACTACGGTGAGGGAAAACATCGTGAGGAAACCTACCTATTCTTCGGAACAGGTAAAGCAGTGTTTGTATGGCGACGAGGTTTACTATTTGTCATATTGGATACAGACTATCCGATTAATACATGTGTTTCGGTGTGGTCATATAATGACTAAATCCGCAATTGCGGATATGGACTCGTGAACCTCTGACTACCTAACAATGGTTCATTATTGTGTGTTTTTTATTATATTGTGTGTCCCGTGTTAAATTGGGACGTTAAGGGGATGCTAACAACGTGTCTTTCGAGATTAAGGGGATTTTTGTTACTGGGGTCAATGGATTTTATTGGGCGGTGAGCTAACAACCTGTCACCAATATTACATGTCAACGTCCACACATGTACATATGCCTGTTCAACTCTTCTATTCCATTTGCAGTTGAACAATACCTCGGAGACGTAATATTTCCTTTTTATCTTTAGTTATACATTATAATTATTAGTTTTTTTAATCATTATTTATTTAGTGAGTATCAATTTAGTTTTTTTTTAGATTTATTCCTTCATGTAAATATTGATCAAAAAGTTATACATTGAGGTTTTGTTGATGAAATCGAAATATTAGTGTCAGGTTAGTCCATCGCCCAATGCCATTTACCCCTAGTCCCTCAAATACTGGGAAGAAAGGCATCTATTCACCCTTACGCTTACGTCCTACACTATCAAAGACAAACGCGTTCACGACCATTAACCCTTGCGGGTTAGTCAGAGGTTCAGGTGTCCATCTCCGCAATTGCAAAGGTAGTAATTCTATGGCCACCTCGAACCCACGTGTTGACCAAATAGTCAGTACTCAATGTGACTGGTGGTCAGCCATGTCGCCTTTTACAAGCACTAACCTGCTCGCGGAACAGGTAGGATTCCTCACGATATTTTTCCTCACCGCAGTATTCACCCACACTGGTACATGTAAACATACCCAACCCGGCACACAACATGGACCCCTGAGGTACACGGCTCATTTAACCAATTTGCAGTGCAGCCGCCACTTCGCTATTGACTTAGACTACTTAATGTTTGCTCCATGTACTGGTGGGGTGAAAAGGCACTGGACACTTCAACAAGTAGGCCCTTTAAAGCGGTTGAAATTGAATGAAATGTCAGTTCAATACTCAATGACATTGTGTTCTGTCAGTTAAGCGTCAATGTAAATGTCAATCACATTTAAATTTTTGTAGCCGTAGTAGTTTGGCTAAGGGCCCACTTAAACAAATAGCAAAAGGTTAAGGGAATAGAAATAAAAACGTATGCGATTCCTATAAGAATATTCACGTGACTTAGCGAACCTGTAACACAATCCCTCAAATAAATGTAGGTGTTATTTGTACATACAAATTATATGCATAAAACTCCACTACAGTTATGCCTTGCGCGATAGTCAAAGGTTCACGTGTCCATTTTCGACATCACTCCGATTGCATATTCCACCATAATAACACTAGGTGCCAATAGTTCTCCTTCGTATTTTTGAGTGATAGCATTAATTACATTCAACACGTACATAAGTTCATCATTCCGTTCTGTATTATTGTAGGTAACAAAATGTAATAGTTACAATGCAGATCTCTTAAAGCACGTCAGAAATATGGTAACCGATTAATTTTAACAACTCTCAAACCAACACGGAAAAACGAAATATTAATTAAACACAATTATTATTTAAACACAAGTAATTTCCATTCTTTACTCTAGAGGGCTATTATTATATTCAAATACTTTCGCACGCCACAGTCCCCGTCTGTCATCTCCTATCTATCCATTGAGGGGTGGTTCCAAAGACCAACGAACCGCGAACCGTCACCGCAATTGATTATCTATTACTTTTAAGAACATTTGCGCGATTGTACTTCATTGGGGACGGTTTGTTTATTATACTTTTGTGCTTTGGTGTAGTTGCTAGTGAAAATAATGGTATTTGAGACACTATTACGCCAATTTAACTTTGAATATAATTGAATAGGATTGTGTATTTTACGTACAGAGTAGTTCGATCCTGACCAAGCTCTTTCGCTTTATTGACATCCATACACCTCATACACACTCGGCGGTTATACATACTTCTAACGGCATCCGTTTGTTCAGCTAATATACCTATATCTTACCCATATGTTTCATTCGTGTAATATGTTTATATTATATTTTTCTAAAAACGAAAAATATCTTATTAAAAGAAACACATAATCCTTAGTTTAAGGTATTTATTTTACTATTCCACATGTACATAACATATAACACTTTATTAAACTAAATAATATATAAATTAATTAATAATAAAACTTCAAATAAGATATTTGAGCCAAAAGTATATAGGAAAATATATCTGTGCCTAAAATTTATCATTTTACACCGATAAAATGTTTTGTCTACCACTGACGCAGTACACTACCTATTTAAGGGATTTTGTTCTGTTATATCATATAATTAAACTTAAATAATCAACGATAACTATACAATACATCTGTATGCCATATTATCCTCAATATTCTTCTTAATACCCGATAAAGTATCCCGAAATACTCTTCGATTCGTTTCGGTTATGATAAACACGATCAGGGCGGGGCTGAGAGAGGCTCTGCGATTTATACCTTCCACATACGGTAATGAGAAAGCTGTTTGGACTGTTTATTTGGTATACTAAAAGTATTGGCTTTAAGAATAAACATATATTTTTAAACTCTTTAAAGCAGAGAGTTAAAAGATCGAGGGGATATTGTATTACTAAGGTTGTGTACACCGAAGGTGAAGAATAACATGTGTGTATCTGGTAATAATAATAATCCTTTATTGATTGATTACTTGTATTAAAAAAGAAATCGAATGTTTTTTTGCGGGATAGTCAGAGGATTGCGTTCCTAGCCACACAAATATAAAGTGGAACCCACTTTTATCAGACTTTTATCATAATTCGACGACCTCCGTGGCGCGATCGGTTAGACACCTGAACGCTAACCATGAGGTCCCGGGTTCGATTCCCGGTGGAGGTAGAGTTAAGAACTTCGCTTTTCTACTGCTTTCCAGTCTGGTCGTTGATTATATATGCTATATATGTATTTATCTATATATAATATGTATACATTTCTTAAATATACGTTGACTAGTACCCTTAACACAAGTCTTAAATGTACTTACCAAGGGGCTAGTTACATTGGTGTAATAATGTCCAAATATTATTATTATTGTTTATTTTAATTTACCATACATTCAGATACGCTATCGCTTAGTCACGTGGTCTTTCCAAATCATTTGAGGGTACACATGATGTTCCATGTCAAGCGCTAACTAGTGCTATTAAAAAATAGATATTGATCGAACCCGGAACAAATTTAAAACCTAGTATCATATCAATATCAACGCATCCATTCGTATTAACAGAATTTTAATATTAAACTTTATTGTTTTCAGACACGGTCTGACGTTACGCCAACTGACAGACGGCCGCCATCTTGTCCAAGTCATTTATTCACAAGATGGCCGAATCCAGGACTGTGAATACCTAACGCAGGCAAAGGCAGTCAGAAACTTCTTGAAAACCTTAAGAACAGAACTAAACACAGCATTAGAAGAGCAGAATGTAAATATACTTTATAAGGACGCAGGCAATGAAGAAGAAGAGAAATTTTATAGGAACTACAAGAATATTACCTTCCAAATACTGAGGACAGATGATGTGTTGCCAACTAGAATAGCAGAATGGTTTGACTATGAGAAACTTAAAGATGAATGCTTACAACGACATGAAGAACTTAAATACATGATGGAACACAAGAATAAAGTTACTGAACATGAGCTTAGCAGGTAATGTGTCTAAATAAGGTAAATTTGATTAAACTTCTATTGATTATGATTAATAACTAAAGGGACTTATCGCGTATGTTTTTATATAATGGCTGCTGCAACGTAGCCGAAACGTCGGGTTAATAAAGGTAACTTTATTATATAAAAACATACGCGATAAGTCCCGTTAGTTATTAATCATGAGTATAAATCGCGAATCTCTTAATTCCATTAATTAGCAAGATTTTTGGTAGGATCAGTAAATTTAGGATTACTCTGTAAGTAAAGACCGTGATTTGTATGTAACTGTAAAAGCTTAAATACTCGTACCGATATTATATGACATATGTTGATATTTTCCTTTAATCATATCGTAAAAGACCAGATATGTGGAATTTTTCATTTACTTTGATTTCTGGGTGAGTTATTAAAGTTTTTTTTCAATATTTGAATACGTGGGTACAGCACGATGTTCTAAGTAGATCAGGTTTCGTGTGGTCAAAATGCGGGTACTTCATAGATTATCGCCCAAAAATCTTGCTAATTATGTTTTCTTCTATCGACTTTTTGCTCTTTCAAATGTAATTCCATCCGATTGTTGGTTACTCTTTTCAATTCACAATCTATTTCATAACTCAGTAATTCTCAATTACGTATTAGTACCATAAATGTATGA
This sequence comes from Leucoptera coffeella, assembly GCA_030578115.1. NCBI lineage: Eukaryota > Metazoa > Arthropoda > Insecta > Lepidoptera > Lyonetiidae > Leucoptera > Leucoptera coffeella. Next base: position 46,444 of record JAMBLF010000997.1, read on the forward strand.
TAAATAAATTTTAGCTGTATTTCATAATAATGTTTCAACGAACTTATATGTTAGATTCAAAAGTTTTTTCGAAGTTACATGTAACTGATTTCCAACAAAATCCACTTATTAAGTACAGTCGGGCCAATTAATTAATATACATTTTAACATCAAATAATTAAAGTAAACTCTTTTTCTATCCTTTTGTAAATCTTACTTACTTTAATATAAGTGTTTGTTTATTTAATGGGCTCCACTGTATATAGTCATAAACTATATCTTGTATATTCCACGTGCAAAAACCTAAACGCTGTGCAATGTAGTACATCTCCATTTGAATCCCATCTCTTGCTTTCACCATAAACGTTGATCACATTTATTCGTGTCACTAAAACCCACACAATAGACTATGGGTTAGGAAATGGTTATTAAAGTTTTATTGCAGTATTGTTGAATTATAGGTTGTTCGTTCTTATTTACAGAAGTGTCCAACTATCTATTCTTAATATCTTATTTACTTTGTTTATTGAAAATTACATATTTTTAACTATTACCTTTAAGATCGGTTATAATATTATTCATGTATAATTTGGTATTTACATTACGATGTTATTAAATATATAACAAAAAAAATCTTGATAACTTTTTCACACTAAAATTAAAGAACGAATTTTTTTTTCTAAGAATCCTAAATCATCCTTGCACTTGTATAATATCAGAACTTTATTGTAACTTCTTTATCTAAACTTGATCAAATCAATCAATCAGTTTATATTAGTCCACTGCTGGACGTAGGCCTCCCTAAGGGTACGCTACAAAACACAATCATTGGTAGCCCTCAGCCAACCACTACCAGCTGGTTTATTCAAATAATAATCTCGTAGCAAATCTAACTTTCTAGTAGGAAACAATTACTCGGTATGTGCCTTATCTATCTCTTGTAAATATTTAGGTACTTAGTTTTTAACAACACGTAAATTGATTGTAACTTAGAATCCAACATTCAAAAATAGAATTACCGTATAATATGTCATATCACTCGACCATTACCCATTCCAAAACTTAAATACTTCAGCAAAACTACTTTCATCGCTTCAAAGTCAAATAAATCACCTTAAAAATTCAACCTACCCTCTTTTTTACGCTTTCCAGTCGCCATTTTATTTTTGATCTACCCAATACCAGGTCCCGTCGGTCACTCCGAGAAAACTTCATAGTGCCTGGAACCAAATGGTGTGGTGCTGGTCAGTTAGCAGAAAGGTACGATGAACTGGGCATCGACGCCAATGAAGACAAGTGCTGTAGGGCCCACGACAACTGTAGAATGAACATCGGCGCGTTTAAAAGGAAGTTTGGATACTTCAACTTCCGACCGTTCACGTTGTCTCACTGTCGGTGTGATAGGAGGTTAGTTTTTCTTTTTTAGTTCATTTGTTCTTTTGGGTTTTGGGTTTTCTGTTTGTCTTTTTCTTTGTGTTGTCTTCTTTTGTTTTTCTTCTTTCTATTCTTCTGTTCTGTCTTGGGATAGTGATCTGTGATCAGTTTTGTGGCTTGTATTTTATGCAATTGGTAATGAGAAACTCGTGAAAAACATTCGATTAAAAACTGTTGAAAACTAGAATTATTGTACACTTTACGTTTTATGAGTACTGATACTAATAATGTTCAAGTGCAATTAAAAATAATACAAAAACATACAAGCATAACAATAATGTACAATACAACATACTTAAATGTTGGTTGATAAATTCATAAACTTACCTTTTGTTCTAGATAGATTATCTGTCACTATGTAAGTTTTCATTTTTCTTAGGTATTAAGTAGCTTTGTCTTAAAAACTACCCAGCAAACGATCAACAGTTTAACATTTTCAGAATTCCAAAAGAAAATGTTTTTTTTTACATTAGTAACAGCCACATTATTGATCATAGGGTTGCCTTAGCTATTACGCAATGTCTTGGGAACTTTGTTAGTTGCTTTGATCTTGACACGGTAAAAGTTTTTCGTGACTAACCTTTTGATATAGTTACTTTTTGCTTTCAACTATGCGTTTTTGGGGTACTTACTGTTTCTCTATACATTTCCTTTCTTACTCTTTACAAATTATGTACAATTGGTTATTTTTTTGTTTGGTGTTGGGTTTTTTTTGTTTTTTTTTTATTTATTTATTAGCTTCCAACCAGGATCTATATCATAAAGCCATCGAGAGAACCTTTCAATAACCATTAGGCAAAGCAAATAAAACATAATTGAACCCCGTCGAAGATTCGTTGATTTATAGTTTTATTACGTCATTACCTCTTAGAAGGCAATTATGTCGTTATTCCGCTAATGTACATAAAACGGTAATAACAGAAAGGGCGTGTTGGTGGTCAAGTTTATGGTAAAAAGCGAGACGGGCCTAGAAAATAAATCCAAAGATTACAAAACGTCACTACACCGCGTTCGTTTAATAACTAATAAATCAACAACGGATGGAATTTCATTCAAACGCCGCCAAAACACTTTAGCTGTCACGTTGACGTTTGACAGATCGAAGCGCGATGTCATGGATATATTCAGAGTGCCAGGCACTAAATGGTGTGGCAAAGGGTACTCAGCCACTAAATACGCGGATTTGGGAGGGTATTCAAGGACGGATAGATGCTGTAGAATCCATGACCTGAGATGTCCATTCTGGATTGGGGGAATGGAGAAGAAATATGGATTGTACAATTGGCGGCTGAATACGCTGATGCACTGTCGCTGTGATGAAAGGTTTGGTTTAAAAATACTAATGTGTAGTTACTCTTTTGTTTTAATTAACTAACGACATCTGTTGGTTATGGTTTGTATTTTTTGGTAAGTTAGTAACTTATAAGAATGAAGGTAAGTGTGTCTTTTCTGTTGATGAACCTGGGTACATATGCGTAAGTATACATATGTATAATATTATGAGAAATATAATATTACAGGTAATTTTTGGACTTAACTTGATTATCATAATATTTCATTCCTTATTCTTCATGCTATAATAACCTGAAGATTGATATGAAATGTTAGCTACATTTTATGTCCTACCACATTTTAATCTTACTTCCTTCGTATTGTAACGAAAATATTAAAAGTAACTGCTAACATTAACGTATAATGAATTTAGTTGGTTAAAATAGAGATCCGTGATATTTTATATCCGTATTATATTTTTAATATAGCAGCTGTAGCCTAGTGGAGAAGACCTTTGGTTTCTTATTAGAGGACCTAGGTTTGATCCTCGGTGCAGGCATATACCAATGCATGTAATTTAAAAAAATGTGTTTTTCGTTTACGTACTTATTTTATAATCGCTAACCGTGAGGAAACCTGCTTATCCTTCGGGAACCAATGCCTGTATACGGCTATACGGTTAACTACCCATCACGACGGGTATTGACTATCTATTAAAACGCGGGCTTTGAGTTGAGTCATACCTAATGCCTTCGAAATTTCGGAGATGGGCACTCAAACTTCTACCTCTGACAAAATAGGGAGTGTGTATACACAAGTCGTGGAGCGTATGTATATGATATGTTTCATATTCTAAAAAGGGGAAACAACCCTTTTAGAAACATAGTATAATTTATAACTAAGTATCAAATAATCGTAAGTTCGAGTTGGCCATAGAATTACTACCTTCGCAATTGCGGAGATGGACACCTGAACCTCTGAATACCTAAGTGTTAATGGTCATGAACGCGTTTCTCTGTTTCTTAAGTATCAAATAAGGATAATCTTTTTTATACTCTACATAGAGCCATATTAAATTCCTTCTTAGATTAGGAAAGGGCCGAATAAATATAAATGGCTGAGGAACTGAAATAAAGTGGAAATTAAAGTGTCCGTCCACTCTTTATGATACGTGATCAGTGTTCTGATTGGGACAGGCAGGGGTGTGGAGACGACTTCAATTATTTTAAAAGCTTCATAAGTACATGCTTTATATACATGATTAATATCTAACGCGACTTATCGCGTAAGTTTTTTATATGATAATAAAAACCTTTATTATTAACCCGACGTTTCGGCTAAGTTGCAGCAATTTTGTCACAGGTTTAGTCCCGTTAGTTATTAATCATGAGTATTAATTGCGAATCTCTAAAAAATATAATGCTTTATATAATAAACATACGCTTCACGACTTGTGTATACACACTCCCTTTTTTATTATTGTGGCTGGTTAGTCAGGGGCTTGAGTGCCTATCTTAAAATTTTGGAGGAATTGTAAGATATGGGTCACTCGAAGCCCGCGTTTCACTAGATAGACAGCACCCAACGTGATTGGTATTGAACCGTATTGCCTTATGCAGGCACTGGCTATTACTTATCCCGAGAGATGGGTAGGTTTCCTCACGATGTTCATTAAAGTTAAAGCACATTTTATGATATTTTAGGAAGTACCTTAGAGACATTATATATCCTGGGTAACCTTAAGCATAACTCTATACGTGGATGGCTTTATTATAAAAAAATTGATGAATAGTTGCTAGCCGATCACCTAATAAATTTTTAAATTCAATTGTTTACGATAAATAAAATATGAATATTAAGTTGGTTAACTACATATTTAAATCCTTGATAAGCACAGAGCATATTTAATCTTAAATGGCTGTAACAAATGTTTCTCCTATCTGTGGAGAGCCTAAAATTCGCTAGTCTAGATACAAGTGACACACTAAATTAATCTGAATATACCATCCACGTAAAGTCGAAAATTACATTTAATTTTATAAAAAATAAAAACAAACATTCTCTATTCCCCACACTGTTCCGTAGTCTATGACACAATTAAAACCTCCGTAGAGGTTCGGTGCGATACAATCGATGCGTCTTCTAATTGGGCGTCATAAATTACTCCGTCCACGCCACCGCACTGGCTGAATGAGCGCTCTCCTTGCCCCGCTAGAAGAAGTCATCTCAGATTGTCTACGACAGATCAAGACTTGTCATAGAGTGACATTGACAGGTCACTTGTACCTAGAGTACCCGCCACATAAGGTGGCAGTTGGAGGCGTCGCCACAGTCGCGTAATCCAGTGTTGCCAGTAAACACGCCAAAACTAGCACTCACTGTGCCATACGGCTCGATACATTATATTGAGGTTTCATTTGTAACGATCTTTGGTTGCAGAGCTATAAACTCAAATAAAACAAATTAATATACCAAAGTCAAAAGTCAAAATATTTTTATTCAAAATAGGCCCTATCATAAGCTCTCTTTGAAAGTTATTTTATGATCTAAGTACAAATTAAAAAAACTATATATTGACAAAAGGAATATATATGAGTGAAGTGGAAGGGCGGTTACGTAGGGGCCGGCCTAATAAGACATATATGTAATAGTCAGATAGACGCTATATTGAAAAAAGGTGACGTTAGGAGTACCTATAACCGCCGAGAGTGTATTAGAGAATGTATGAATGTCAATGAAGCGAAAGTGGTCTGTCAGGATCGGGACAAATGGGGATCCGTGATCTCTGCCTACCCCTCTACAGGGAATCAGGCGTGATGTGTATGTATGTATGTAAAAAAACTATTTCAAACATGGCACTGAGCATTGTCTTTACATATTTTTACCGAGGTTAGTTCACCAACCATTTCGGCTGCTCAAGATCCCACGTCATGAAGACCACGACCGCTCTGATAAGAGCGTAACGATTGAGAAGAAGAAGTTCAGCGGAGACCCTTGGAGAAGAACTAACAAGAAACTCCAGAAATCAATTTATTATAATCACCCTTAACAAACATAAAAATTACAAAGAGTGGGCAAAAAACACAACGCTGGTAATACTAAATTTACCTTTCATACAAAATAACACGCAATGGCGGAAACGTCAAATTTAGTTCCAAGTTTGGCTACTGCCACCTTATGTGGCGGGTATTCTACTTACATTTACATAATATATTGACGTACTAAATCCCTTTTGGGGTGGACAGAACTTCGGAGATATAATATTTACCAACAAAATTAATTAATTTAAATGATTACTTGAGTTATTATTTTTGAATTACTAACTATCTGGCCAACACTTGGGTTCGAGGTAGCTATGGAATTACTAACTTCGCGATTGCGGAGATGGATACCTGAACCTCTGACTACCCCGCAAGGGTTAATGGTCGTGAAGACGTTTGTCTTTGTGTTTTGATTATTGTCTTTGTCTTTTGATTATTTGGGTTGTGATGTCATATGGAACATTAGTAATGGGTTGCTAAACCACCGCATATTAGAATACTTTTACCCCTAGTCCTTTAGTCGCCTCCTACGACATGCCGGGAAGAACGGCAGCTAGTTAGCATTCTTTTTACGTCAGAGATTATTACAAGGCATAGGTTACTTATTTCATTTATTTATATCTACAATTGCACCTTATCATACATATAATTCTTATATAATAAGGATACGAATTAAATTAATTAATAATATAACAATATATTTACGATACTGTCATTATTATTTAAGCTAATTGCAGTCTTATAATGACCGTAAAATAATAATAATTATTAGGACACTGTTACACCAATTGAACTAGCCCCTTGGTACGTTCATTTAAGACTTGTGCTAAGGGTACTAGTCAACGAATATTTAAGAAACATATGCATATTATAAATAGATAAATACATATATAATCAACAACCAGACTGGAAAGCAGAAGAAAGCGTAGTTCTTAACTCTGCCTCCACCGGGAATCGAACCCTCACGATTAGCGTTCAGGTGGCTAACCAATCGCACCACGGAGGTCGTCAAAGAAGTCAGTAAAAGAAACGATAGTATGTAAATTTTATTCTGGTTTATAAAGAACTTTAACTATATAATATACTAGCGACCCGCTCCGGCTTCGCACGGGTATAAAATATATAGCATACTCCACTATTTAATGGATGTTATTATACATATAAACCTTCCTCTTGAATCACTCTATCTATTAAAAAAAACCGCATCAAAATTCGTTGCGTAGTTTCAAAGATTTAAGCATACAAAGGGACAATTCAAACGCAATAGTAATTATTATATGTAAATTGCTAATATATGAATAAATAAATAAGAGATTAAAAAATATCATTTATAGTATAATATACTATATAAGGTTAATCATTAATAATTTAAAACATACTTCCGTACTATATGCAACAAAAGAATACTAACTAGCTGCCGTACTTCTCGGCATGTTGTAGGAGGCGACTAAGGGACTAGGAGTCAAAGGACTCTATTGGACGATGAGCTAGCAACCTGTCATCTATATTCTATATCAATACTTTTATATCCTAATTATAACCTAGTAAATACTCACTGTGACCAAGAAGATGTAATGTCTCCCAGGTTTTGTCCACCCCGAATGGCATTTAAGGATGTGAAAATACATGTATTTCTGAGTAAGATGCACTTTTGTATATATCAGATCTAAATATGTAGTCACTTTTTTAAATAATTTGACAGAGTGTTTACTATAAGAGACCGGGTCATATCACGATAACTTAATAAAGATATCTGATTACCTTTATTTTGCCCGACTTTAGTCTTTCCGCGACCACGGCCTATGCAACTGGGTCGAAACGTCAGGCAAAATAAAGGTAATCAGATATCTTTATTAATTTATCGTGATATGACCCAGTCTCTTATAGTAAATAAAATGAGTATAAATCGCGAGTGTTTTAAAATACCTGTGACAGAGTGGTTTTAAGCATCAAACCATTCACCCTTTCCGAACAAAAAAAGGTTATCAATAGCCCTTATCTAAACTTGACCTAAACGTGTTAAGTATTGACTATTTAATCTGCCTTATCGATAATCTCTTGTCCACATGGCGTCACATAAAAAGTGTCCCTTTTTTACGGCCCATTCTTGTTTAGGGGAATATAGGGAGGTGTCAAAGGCTTGCTAAATTAGCGAGTGAAAACTTCGTGAGGAATCCCTAGTTCCTTATTTAGGGCTTAGTCTCTCAATAAATAAATATATAATCACTACATAGTATAAAACAAAGTCGCTTTCTTTGTCCCTATGTCCCTTTGTATGCTTAAATCTTTGAAACTACGCAACAGATTTTGATGCGGTTTTTTTTAATAGATAGAGTGATTCAAGAGAAAGGTTTATATGTATAATAACATCCATTAAATAGTGGAGTAGGCTATATATTTAATACCCGTGCGAAGCCGGAGCGGGTCGCTAGTAATAAATAAAGGTATGTTGCGGTGGTTTGAGCACATGGAGCGGATGGATGAAAGGAGGGTTACGAAAGGAATCTATAAAGTCAAAATGGAAGGTAGAGTTCGACGACGTAGAACATATGTATATATGCAGGTCAAATTGGAAACATTCTTCTCTAAGCGCGTGTACGTAGCGTGAAGAACAGCAGAGCATGTATGAGAAGATTAACGGGTGTACGTGAAGCAAGGGAGATTCTCTTTTGGTTTCACTGTAATTCTTCTCCCTGCAACTCAATCCCCGATAGCAAAATGGGAGAAGGAGCTAGCTAGTATTATTTTAAGTTCAAAAAGAGACGGAACTACATTTGTATCACTTCAGTTATCAACAAAAATTACACCTTTTCCAATACCAATATCAACTAGATACATTCCTTACGACCCAAACTACATAACAAATAAAACCAATCAATGATTGATGACAACAGCCACCAACCATTCAGCCGCATTTCCACTCGGATTAACAGAATAGTTATCTCAATCCCAACAAAGGCGATCCCTCCCATTTTCCTTCCCATAATTTATAATATTGTCACCTTTCCCGTATTTAAGCAATATATTAAAATCCGCCAAGCGTGCTCCGATAGCGCTCGTAAAGAAAGATGGCGGAAGCCCAGTGACAGCTGTCTGTTTTGGCGCGCTAGCCGGTTGTCTATGGCGCGGGACGGTTTCGAGGCTGATTCTTGAAATGGGTAATTGTAATATATTTTTTAGGATTATTAAATGACTGGAAGTATTTTAGTCAATATCAGGATCATAAATATAATAACCTCTCCGAAAATATAATAATCGCTCCGTTGGAGCAAAGTGGTTCTTGAATGGCGGCCGCGTCTCGGTAAACGTAGTGTAGGACGCCCCCTGCTAGATGGACTGATGACCAGAAAAGGGTCGCTGGTAGTGGTTGGCTGAGGGCCACGAGTGATCGTGTTTTGTGGCGTACTCTTAGGGAGGATTGACATAGATTGACTGACTGATTGATTGAAATATAATAACAACAACAAACGCGTCCACGACAATTAACCCTTGCGGGGTAGTCAGAGGTTCAGAGATTTCCATCTCCACAATAGCGTAAATCTATAGCCACATTTGACCCACGTGTTGACCAGGTAGTCAGTGCTCAATGTGACAGGTGGTAAGCTGTGTCGTCATTCACAAGCACCTTTATAACCTGTTCGGGGAATAGGTAAGTTTCCTCACGATTTTTTCCCTCACCGTAAATATCATAAATATCGCTTAGAAAAAGTAAAAAAAAATTTTAGGTAACATTACAGGTTACGGCATAATTAGAAATGATTGCAAGTTTGGGACATTTATACATACATACGCTTTATGACTTATGTATACACACTCCCTAGTTCACTGTGGTGGGGTACTCAGAGGCCTGAATATCTATCTCCAAAATTAGAAAGCTTTTTAGGTATGAAGTAGAATTAAAAAGCATATATGAGAAGGTTAATGGGTGTGAGTGAAGTAAAAGAGATGTGTCAGGATCGTTCCAGGTGGCGATCCTATCCCTTTAGGAAGGTAGAGGCGTGAAGAGTACTTGAAAAGGGTGAAGTTAGAAGTACCTATAACCGCCGAGTGTGTGAGTAAGTGTATGAGTGTCAATGAAGCGAAAGTGGTTTTTCAGTGGGACAGATGTGGATCCATGATCTATGTGTACAGGGAAGCGGGCGTGATGTGTATGTATGTAAGCCCTAGTCCCTTACATGCCGGGAAGTATAGCAGCTAGTTACATCTATTAGCATACTTATAGCGTTAGCATACTATTTACATCTCCGTATATTATAGTATTACGTGGTTGGCTGAGGGTCACGGGTGATCGTGTTTTGTGGCGTACTCTTGGGAAGGCCTACGTCCAGCAGTGGACTGACATAGGCTGATTGATTTATATAATATATATAGCTTATACAAAAATACATATATTGTAGTTAAAAGTAGAATCAACCTCCGCCCAGTCTCACTATTCTAGTTTCCCTAGCGCCATCTATGTAAACACTTCGAAGAACTCGTGTCCAAGTGCATTAGAAAGGCATTAATTGGATTTCTCACGACTATACCCTTGTAGGGTGGAAAGAATTCATGGGTAAAAAGTAAGTTGACATTATGGTAAAGTAGTTCTAGTTTACATTAGTTATTGAAAAGAAAAGAAATTTCCCTTGCTAGTCTAGTACGTAAAAAGAATGTTAACTAGCTGCATTTCTTCTCGGAATATCGTAGGAAGCTATTAAATGTACAGTTTTCAATAGAATCTATTGGGTGATAATTATTTATCAATGCATTTACATACCTACTTTACAGTAGCTAACGGTGAGAAAACTATCCTTCGGGACAGACAATAACCAGTGCCTGTATACGGCGATAAGGTTTACTACCTATCACGTCGGGTTCTGTCTATCTAGTGATACGCGGCCTTTGAGTGGCTCATACCTGACATAAATTCGAAATTTCGGAGATAGGGACTCAAGTTTCTGACTACCCCGCCACTATTAAAAGGGAGTGTGAATACACAAGTAGTGAAGCTTATGTTATGTATTATCTCAATAATGACCAAGGAAATTGTATGTCTCCGAGGTTCTGTTCACCCCAACCGAGATGAAAAGACATGAGTAAATGTATACCTACTCTAAAATTAATTAAGAAATAATAATCTATAGAGCCAAAGTGGAAGGTAGAGTTGGATGGGGTAGGGTAGGTAAGGTAGGCGTAGTGTGAAGAACGGAAGAGCATGTATGAGAAGGTTAATGGGTGTGAGTGAAGCAAGAGAGATTTGTCACCTGTTCCAGGTGGCGATCGATAGACTCTGCCTATCTCGTTGGGGACATACATATACGCTTCTGCTTTCCCAACGGGATAGGCAGAGACTATCTATCGCCACCTGCATGGATCCTGACAAATCTTTTGCTTCACTCACAGCTATTAACCTTCTCATACATGCTCTTCTGTTCTTTATACTACGTAGAAGCTCATATAGAATCATCTTTGACTAATAAAACCTATCATAAAAAAGATCTTTAACTAATAAAAAATATGATATTGTTCACAAAAGTTGACATTTTCAAATAGAAACTGTCACTATTGTATCGTAACAGAGTCGTGATGTTAGTAAGAACCAACCAGTCATTATGAGATTAGAAAGACAATGAAATTAAAATGGCGAACAATACAACTTTCTATTCAATTCAATTGTACATTGATAAGTTGATAACTATTGTCTCAAGTTTAGACTAAAATCTTAATATCAAATTGAGTCACGACATATAATTTTTTATTTTATTTTTTTATTCTTTAATATGCCATTCAGTCGTCTATGGATTGTCAACAAAGTCAGCAACTCAGTGAAAGTTGAAAATACAAATAATTATTTTCGGCTGAATATTTAGTCAATTGTGATGCCAAACTGGCTAAATATGTTTGCTTTGGGATATAATTTGAATCCTCAACTTGAACGAACCGAAGAACAAGGAAGAGAAGAATTGAAGCTTCAACCTCGTTTTTCTTCGATTGTAGCGGTTGGCGGCATTGACATAACCATGGCGACGGAATAACAATACTAAAGACTTAAGAAAATAAATATATGCCATTCACCACTAAGGTTATGTCGGCGAAAATACAAACACTGATGCCAATGTGTTTGCCCTTATTGTTATTCCGTCGCCATGGTTGAAGTGTGTTAAGCGTAGGTCTAGTCAAAGAATAATTAAGAAATATATACATATTATATATGTATTAATAAATACATATTAAGCATATCTATGTTATCAACAACCAGACTGGACAGCAGTAAAAAGCGCAGTTATTAACCCTGCCTCCATCGGGAATCGAATCCGGGTAGATACTTCTAAAGTCACCCTTTTTCAATAATAAATCACTTAAATATTACAAAAAAATATAAAAAATGACGTATACTTCCTACAACATATATAGGTTAGGAATATTCACGCCATTACTTGACGCAATGGCAAAGAAACGACGAACGCATCCAAACTCAAAAAGGTGAAAGAAAACGAGGTTGCATATGGAACTTTTTGGAAGATCCTTAACCTACATGGTGAAAATATTGAATAAGAGTAAAGTATTACCTCATACATATATGTACATTTATTTGTCAAGACCATTCCAGGTGGCGATCACCTTAGGTATCTAGAGGCGTGAATATATGTATGTATTTATACGTGTACACATATACATTCACGGTGGACAGAACATCGGAGACACCATGATACCTTATGGCTTAGTTTACATACATACATACGTTTCACGACTTGTGTATATATTATCCCTACTATATTTAACAGTTTTTATATGTATATTGAGGTTGCAATGTTATATGAAACATTGGTGACAGGTTGCTTACCCAAAATCCAATGGATTCCAATTTTCCCTAGTCCCTTAGTCGCCTCCTACGACATGCCGTGAAGTACGGGAGCTAGTTAGCGATGAGCTAACGACCTGACACCCTGACACAAAGACATGAATGTATATGTATGTATTTTCGTGAGATGTTCCTAGTCTTTTACACAACGACCACGTTACTTAAAACACGTATTTCCCGAGCTTCTACCTACCTCTTTCAGGATTAGCGACGTAAGCATTGATTTAGGTGGTTGTTAACTTTTTATTTAGTTATTTCTCTACGGGGCAACCCGCATGGTCCGATTCTTAAGTAACTAAGCCACTTTACCTCTAAGGGCTAGGGAAGGGCAATGTTTAAACTTGTATCGATAGATTTAAATGATCGATTATAGTGGGCTAGTGAATTCATAAAAAATATGTAATTACGTAATTGTATATCGATGTATAAAACACCAAAATTTATGCTAGACAGTGACCGAGGATATATTATGTGTCCGATGATCTAACCTAGAAAGGGATTAAAGGACGTGAATGTATAGAAATTTGTATGTAAGCATTTTCATTAATATACAGAATCTTGAATAGTTATTTGATATTGCAATTACCTGTAAGGATGTACAATTCAGTGTATGAATAATAAACCAATATTTTATTTAATAAGTAAATAATTTTTGTATCGATGAATTGCAGAACATTTGGCTATTGAAACCTATTCCTATAATAGATTCTGGCTTTTCTACTAAAGTTTTTATTAAAACTTTCTTCTGCCAATTCATAATAAAAAGAGAAAAATATTAAACAGTATTCTCTATTTTGGTACCTAATACACTTAACTATACTATAATTCCTCTGAACACACTTATAAATTAACCGTCTCATAATACACGTTAAAAAGAGGGCAACTTGTTACTCTATTTATTATAAAATAGTTGTATAGCACCAGACACTTCTGAATAAAATTTTATTGTACTTAATCAACTGGTACGATATTCTACGTAACAAAGCAATTATATAATTATAAAAAAATTAAGACTTACTCGAAATAAACGCATATAATATGTCATGAAATAATATTATCAAAACATGTATAAAAGAAAGAACATTCTTATCGATAATCGCTATAAAAGTATTACATCGTCCCCACCCTAGTATTAAGCGATAAGTGACCGCAAGTTTGGCAAATGAAGCGGAAAAGAACAAATACATTTACTACGTCACAGACTCAATATGCTCACAGAGCAACCAATACTAACTACCTCCGAAGACGTTGTAATGCGGTACAGGGTTCGATTCTAGGTGGGTATTAGGATGCATTGGTTGATAACGTAATAATTCTTTTACAATTCTATTTCAATGGCATTTATTTATATTTAGCTATTCATGAACAGCATACATTGTTTTTGAATATCTTGAAAACTATTCTTAAAAATAACATTTATGTATCTTAAAAACTTTTTTTTTTTAAATTCTTTATTAAGCCATTCACCACTAAGGTTATGTCGGCTGAAATACAAACACTGATGCCACGGTGTTTGAACTTCTTGTTATTTCATCGCCATGGTTACACCAACGCCGCCCGCCGCTACAACCGGAGAAAAACGAAATCGAAGTCCAATTCTTCTCCTCTTCCTTGTTCTTCGGTTCGTTCCAGTTGAGGATCCAAATATAATCCCAATGCAAACATATTTAGCCAGTTCGGCATCACAATTGACTAAATATTCAGGCGAAAATAATTATTTGTATTTTCAACTTTCACTGAGCTGCTGACTTTGTTAATGCACCATAGACGACTATCAACTTAAAAACTTTATAATCATAAAACATACTAAGCAATTATACAAGATTACATAAACAAAACACAGACCATTATAAATCCTCAAAGGAATATATACACTTTTTGACTAGGTAATTCTTTAATATTTTAATAAAATTACTGTCTCCTACACTTTTCTTAATTTCCAGAGGCAACATTATAGGTACTTCTAACGTCACCCTTTTTCAATATGGCGTCTATCTGACTGTTATATTATGTTCTATTGGGCCGAAAAAATGTATTTTGTAAATTATTTATACTATTTCACATATACATTTCCAATGTCACTCTATATTACAACAAAACGGGACTAATCGCGTATTAATCTTTGTTACTCGAAGTCCCGTTTTCTTGTAAACATACATTCATAAATACGCTTCACGACTTATGTATACACACTCCCTTTTTTATTGCGGCGGCATGTTAGGTATGGGTCACTCGAAGCCCGCGTTTCACTAGATAGACAGCACCCAACGTGATAGGTAGTGAACCGTATCGCCGTATAACGCACTGGGGATAGGCAGATTTCCACACGAGTAGAGGGGTAGACAGAGATCACGGATCCAAATTTGTCTCGATGCTGCTAGACCACTTCCGCTTCATTGACACTCATACACATTCGGCGGTTATAGGTACTCCTAACGTCACCCTTTTTCAATATAGCGAAAAAAATATTTTTTTCTTGTAAAATGAATAAAAAGTTTCAAAAATATAGGCTACTCTATACAATTATCGAATCTGTACCACTGGGCCCCAATCCTGGAAATAGCATACAAAGGGACGTAGGTGAAAATCGCTGGAGCTTCAGTCAGCTTTTCTCTAAGCTTGTATCGCCATCTAGGGGATAAATTGTGCAATTAGGGTTCTTTTTGATAATGTACTGTGTTGGCAATATTTATTTATATATATATAAATACACTATATAGAATTTCTATGTACATTTTCGTAATAAAAACACATTTACGAAATTCATCGAATTATACGGTGCGGTGAGGAAAAACATCGTGCGGAAACCTACCTGTTCCCCGAACAGGTAATAGTTAGTGCTTGTAAATGGCGACATGGCTTACCACCTGTTACATTGAGTACTGACTATCTGGTCAACACGTGGGTTCGAGGTGTGCATAGAATTACTACCATCGCAATTGCGAAGATGGACACCTGAACCTCTGACTACCCCTCAAGGGTTAATGGTCGTGAATGCGTTTGTTTTTGTTTTTTTTTTTCATAATAATAGAAATCTAAATGTATATTGATTCACGTTTTCATTGAGTCAAGTAGTAGATCCTTTTTTTAAACGAGTATTATTAATTAAAACCAGCACAACCCTAATAGTAATACTAAATTTAACAGAGCAGATTACGTGCTACTGAGTTCTGTCCACCCTAAAGAGATAAAAGGACATGAGTATAAGCACTTATTTAATAGTCTCTGAATCATGACTATTTTACGAACTCATAACTGTATGGATTTATGACGTCCACATCTGTGATGGTCATTCGATTATTTTATTAGCGGACCCGGAAGTGTCATTAAAATGGCGCTAAAATGCAGAAAAGATGGCGGCGTATACTAAAAAATATTGTCTTCGTTTTATTGAAAATTCTGCGATAACACACGCTAAGCGACTTATATTACTAAACCGTAATATTTAAGTTTTTTTTATATCTTAACTATTTTCCTTCGTTTGACGTAAAAGGCTATAAAGAACTATGGCTTCTTCTTGAACTATATTGGTTTATGGGCTAGAAACCAGCCACAATTATTTTATACTAGTGACCCGCTCCTGCTTCGCACGGGTATAAAATATATAGCCTACTCCACTATTTAATAGATGTTATTATACATATAAACCTTCTTCTTGAATCTCTCTATCTATTTAAAACAACCGCATCAAAATCCAAAGATTTAAGCATACAAAGGGACATAGGGACAGAGAAAGCGACTTTGTTTTTTACTATGTAGTGATTAATCCACATAGTACTCCAATTTTATATGCTAAAATTACTTCCGGGGCCTAAGTCTACCAATGCAAAATCGTTGTCCTTCAGTAACAGTCTTCCTTCTGATACTGAAGTGTTATTGAACTGATATTTTGCAAAAAGCGTTAGTGGCTCCAGATAGCCAGCACCTGACGTGAAAGGCGGTATACCGTCTCACCATTTACAAACATCACCTGATATTTATTCTCGTCCATTCCAATTCACAAATTATATATTTATAAATTTTATTATTAATGTTGTTTGACACATAGTTAATTATCAATGCTGCTGTAAAATATAATATGATGTAACATATATATGAGAAAATACAACTTGAAATTTAGTATATTTAATTATATTAATTATATTATATTATTTTTAGTATATTTATTTATTGCTACGGAGTATGAACCCTGCACCTACCTATCCAGTCTACATATATATAATTAATATCTCTATAATTATTTTTAAAGATTTTTAAATAAATGTATAACGAGGTTTATTTTTATATTTTTCTTTATAATTATACGGTGAGGGAAAACAGTGAGGAAACCTACCGGTTCGTCGGACAGGTAATAGTTAGTGCTTGTAAATGGCGACATGGCTGACCACCTGTCACATTGAGTACTGACTTTCAGGTTAACACGTGGGTTCGAGGTGTCCATAGAATTACTACCTTCGCAATTGCGGAGATGGACACCTGAACCTCTGACTAAGGGTTAATGGTCGTGAATGCGTTTGTTTGTTTTTTGTTTTGTTTTAATTATACCTCATTCATTTCTACATAAATGTATAACCCTCTTTATTTTTATTATTGCAGATTCCGCGCCTGTCTAAAGCTAGCCGATACGTCAGTGTCAAATATGGTGGGAAAACTGTTCTTCAATGTCGTCCAAACTAAATGTTTTATTCTGAAACCTGTCAAAATGTGTACGAAAAGATCTTGGTGGGGCAAATGCCTGCAGAGGGGGTACAGGAAGCAAGCGTTCTTAAGGGAGAATATACCGTATTAGTTTAGTTAGTTAAGCCACGGTTCGATTGTGTAAGTTCTTGCATGCAAGTACATACATACATAAAAAAAACACACTATAGTCTATTCGCGTTAAGTTAATAGTGACGTCATGATATTCAGAGGTTAAACTGACCAATGAGATGTGAGTACATGAGAAAAGAAATCACATTGACCAATAACAGACAACCCCTATAAAATCTCATTGGTTAAATCATGGAGAACTTGATGACGTCACTATTTTCTTAAAGCGAATATACTATAGACGCAGTAACTCAAATAGACACAAGTAGACACAAATACAGAAAAGAATTAATATATAATTTTAAGGAACATAACATTTACATTTAAGGAACCAAACGCACATGGCATCCCCGTGTGAATAGGATTTTTCTCAGACATACGTTTCACGACTTGTGTATACACACTCCCTTTTTTATTATGGCGGGGTAGTCAAAGGCTTGAGTGCCCATCTCCAAAATTTCGAAGGCATGCAAGTATGAGTGTAAAATTGAGACATTCTTCTTAAATCGGGAGCGAGAATCTACTAATGCTTTTTACAAATCAGTTTAATATCAGATCAGTGAATATGTGAAGTTGATATTGGATCAGCTAAAGTGACAATGTTGACATTTTTAATTCGAAATTTGATTCTTTTGCTGCTAATGGTGAAATTTGACACAGTTCCTAAAACATTACCAACTTCACACTATTCTGAGTTTGTGCTAAAACGCATTAGTACTTTTGGGTCCCGGGTTTACGTAGTATAAAGAACAGAAGAGCATGTATGAGAAGGTTAATGGGTGTGAGTGAAACTAGAGTGATTTGTCAATATCGTTCAGGATCGTTCCAGGTGGCGATCGATAGTCTCTGCATATCCCGTAAGGGACTAGAGGCGTGAATGTATGTATGTATTGATGACACGTTTTTCTTCATATTTGTTTATCAATATCGAGAATTTTTACATGTTTATTTGGATTTAAAGCTTGCATGCAAGTTTCAGTAATATATGAATTCGTGTTCCTAGATGTATAATTGAAATTCAAGTACAGTACAATTATTGAAAGTCAATATAAATAAATAAAAATCGTAAAGTGAAAACATACATATCATATATACACATCACGGCATACAGAAAGGTAAACAAAGATCACACGGATCACCATCTGTCCTGATCCGGACTAAATTTCGCTTCATTGACATAACTCTAACACACTCGGCGGTTATAGGTACTTCTAACGTCACCCTTTTTCAATATGGCGTCTGTTTAAATACTAACAAATTGCGTGCAAGTTCTTTCATACATAATGTGTAATTAGTATGTACTTGACAACATCGTGAGGAAACCTGCCTATCCCTCAGTCAGTCAGTGCCTATATACGGCGATACGGTTCACTACCTATCACGTTGGGCGCTGTCTATCTAGTGATACGCGGGCTTCGAATGACCCATACCTTACATGCCTTCGAAATTTCGGAGATGGACATTCAAGCCTCTGACTACCCCGCCATAATAAAAAAGGGAGTGTGTAAACACAAGTCGTCAAGCGTATGTATGTACTCGTATGTACTTGCATGCAAATTACTGGCATAATAGAATAGTTATTTTAGTGAGAGAATAACTTGTAGAAAGTGTATGTGAGATAGAGTATAGATTGTAAAATTGTTTAGATATATACAAGTTATTATGTGTATTTATTGTTTTCTTTGTCGAACAAAACTACCTTACCAGTAGTATAAAGATATGTATTGAGCAACGGACTAGTAACCTGTCACCAATATACCGTTTTAAGATACTATACGCCTTGATTGTTATGTTAAAGATTAATTGAAAACATCAGAATGTCTCCAATGTTATTTAAGCAATAAAAAAGGGTACAATATGACAAGTTTTACTTAGGTTTAACATATCTACACCTAACGGCGCACTTGTCCTAAACGCTATTAAGCAAATTTTACAGCGAGAGGTTTAAAGTTGAAAAAGTTGTCGTGAAAAGCAAAAATATCCAAAATTTTTACCGCCTAGACGCCAAAAAAGTCGTCATTTCGCAATGAAACCAACACCAATCGACGCAGAAAAAAAATTTGAATCGATCTATATACTCGTATATAATATAACTATACAGGGTGACAGATTTATCACTGGCAATATTTGAACCTGGCTATAAGAAGCACCTATAGAACCCATTTTCATAATAAAAAGGGGAAAAAATTTTTGGAAATTTTGGACATTTTTTTTTAATTTGCATTTTAAATTTTCAATAACATATGGGTACCCTATCTACGTACTACTTACCAAGGTCATGTTCATTCATAAATTGTTAGTTTACATTCTATATAATAATCTATGGTAATCTGGTGTTTATGGACCAGGATAGCATCTTGAATGAAACTTTTTTCATTATTGAGACAGTGTTTTCACAGGTTAGGAAGCCAATAGAACATATTCAAGTGGTTTGCTTTCAACATTAATTATGACAATGTTACGCACTATTCTTTTATTTCATCCAAATAATCATCACTGCACACAATAACACTACATGAACATTAGCCGGTTATGGATTGTACTTAATTTAATCGCGTGATTATTCAATGCTGGTTACTAATTAATCTCCCTTTAGTTTACGCTTTGATAACTTCTTTAAAACATTTGATTCCATTAAAATGTTTTAGTTCAATATAATAACCTCGAAAACACTCCAGTAATAATTACATTTCCACTAAACTATAAATTTACATTCACATGACTAAACCATGTTTTACTTTCACATCATTAATAAACATCATACACCATTATTGTACTATGAAATAGCAATTTAAATTATAAGTTTAGAGGACAAAAATACTTTTTACCGCCATTGCATTGTAATAGCATTGTAATCAATTCAATTTGTAATAGAGATCCCGCCACATAAGGTGGCAGTTGGAGGCGTCGCCACAGTCGCGTAATTCAGTGTTACCAGTAAACACGCCAAAACTAGCACTCACTGTGCCATACGGCTCGATACATTATAGGTTTCATTTGTAACGGTCTTTGGTTGCAGAGCTATAAACTCAAATAAAACAAATTAATATATCAACGTCAAAATATGTTTATTAAACTATTTCAAACATGATTAATAATTAACGGGACTTATCCTTCTTATTATATATTACATATATTATGTGTTCCTTCACTCTGTCCGCAATAGACCGTTTAGTGTGTTCGACGTAGGATTTCCCACAGCTGCAATCAATCTTATACACACCCTTATATCTTATATCATGAGTATAAATCGCGAATCTCTTAAAACTATTATTTCAAACATGGCACTGAGCATTGTCTTTACATATTTTTTACCGAGGTTAGATCAGCGGAGACCCTAGCTTG
Organism: Leucoptera coffeella; assembly: GCA_030578115.1. Taxonomy (NCBI): domain Eukaryota; kingdom Metazoa; phylum Arthropoda; class Insecta; order Lepidoptera; family Lyonetiidae; genus Leucoptera; species Leucoptera coffeella. The sequence continues at coordinate 67,165 of JAMBLF010000997.1, forward strand.
GAGAAGAACTAACAAGAAACTCCGGAAATCAATTTATTATAATCACCCTTAACAAACATAAAAATTACAAAGAGTGGGCAAAAAACACAACGCTGGTAATACTAAATTTACCTTTCATACAAAATAACACGCAATTGCGGAAACGTCAAATTTAGTTCCAAGTTTGGCTACTGCCAGCGTATGTGGCGGGATCTCTAGCATTGTAAAAATGACAACAAACATAGTCAAATAAAGTAAACATAAAGTAAAGTACGTGTCATACAGCCAGGGTGAAGTGCATTTCATTTCATACTTTCGACTTACTACGAGCATAAATATTTAAATATTTTGTATGATTAATTAATAAATATACATGAGATAAATAATACACAATGAAAAGTAAATAAATAATAATAAAATTGTATATTTCACTAATGTGTTACGTACTATTTTGTCACTAATAATTTCATGTAATTTTTGAGACATGTAACCAGACCATTAAATTTAAAAAAAAATAGAATTACTCTGTATTGAATTGTTTATAATTTTCACATATTTATTGAATTGTATATTGTTAAAAATTTTGTAACGACATACGCAAAATGATAATAAGTTTTGAAATTATTTATTATTAGTTATAATAGTTATCGATATGGATTAAAATGAACAAAGATTGAAGAACTAGTGAAATGGAATTGTATTTGTCATCGTGTACCATGTATGTGTAATGTGTTTTGATAATTTTCATTGGAAGCATGGAAACAATAAAACTTTTATGTTTTTGGGTATGAAACAGCAGGTAAGCCGTAGTGATGATGATGACGCCTTTCCTCAAACCCTATAACGGCATTGGCTACACAAGAAATAGAGTTTAGTAAATTTTTTTAGGTTTTTACTTGGATGTTTTGTTGTTGATAGTTTTTTGTTTTGGGTGTTGAAAGATATTTATTTGGATGAGAACTTATGAATGAAATAATGTAGGGCGTCCATGTATTCTGAATTGGCTCCCAAACTTTGAGGAGGCTTTTCTTCATATTTTTGTACTGGAGGGTACTAAAATAATTAAGCCAGGCCGCATTATTTTGACCATATAATCTACCCTTGAAGTATTGCCAGTGATGAAAATTTCACCCTGTATATACTAAAAGTATATACTCTATATAACTCAGTTTCGCCAAAAATGGCGTTTACGCCAAATGCAGCGTTAGGTGTCGATATGATCACTTATAAATTAGTGAAGAATATACTTTTTACCCCAATTTACATGCTTAACGAGATTTTACATTATTTTTCATGCGTTAAGAATCAAGTATTTAGAAATTACTGGTCTAAAATATAATTTATCATTTAATTGTTAGTTTCTGGATTACTTCAAAGCTTTCAATATTGCTTATTCCCAGCAACTGTCATAATCAGTCCTCTATGGTTCGTCAACAAACAGCTCAGTGAAAGTTGAAAATACAAATAATTTTTGTCGGCTGAATATTAGTCAATTGTGATGCCAAAGTGGCTAAATATATTTATTTGCCTTGGGATTATAATATTTGGATCCTCAACTGGACCGAACCGAAGAACAAGGAAAAGCAGAATTGGAGCTTCGACTTCGTTTTTCTTCGGTTGTAGCGGCTGACAGCGTTGGCATAACTATGGCGACCGAATAACAAGTGCAAACGCCATGGCATCAGTGTTTGTACTTGAGCCGACATAACCTTAGTGAGGAATGGCTTATTAAAGAGTTAAAAAATGACATAATATGTAGATGTCTCATGCTAGCTTGGGACTAACATGTGTTTTAACTAACTGTCTTTCTGCTCCTCACGTTGTAAAAGGTAACAAAGAGATACAGCATCGAACGTTCCATTGCTCGCTGAGCGACATGTAATCGGTGAGCCAGCCCGACTGTCATGTTCCGCGTCTCGGTAAACGTAGTGTAGGACGCCCCCCTGCTAGATGGATCGATGACCTGAAAGTCGCTGGTAGTGGTTGACTGAGGGCCAGTGATCGTGATTGGAGTACCCTTGGGGAGGCCTACGTCCAGCAGTGGAATGACATAGGCTGTTATTTTTAAACACTCGCGATTTATACTCATTTTATTTACTATTAGAGACCGGGTCATATCGCTAGTCTAGCTTGCTAGCTAGTCTTCCCGCGACCACGGCCTATGCAACTGGGTCGAAACGTCGGGCAAAAATAAAGCTAATCAGATATCTTTATTAATTTATCGCGATATGACCCGGTCTCTCATAGTAAATAAAATGACATAGGCTGATTGATTGATTGATATATATATAGGTGACTTTCAAAAAGTATTTAAGTACTATTGTAAAAGTATTATTGTAGATGGTATTTAAATACGATTGATACTTCGTGGTACTGCCAACCCCGTTCGTATTAAGTAGAAATGAAGTTCCTGTCATTTGACAATATGGTAAAATTGTAAATATTAAAAAAAATTGTTTGTAATTTATTTTATACATGTACCATGGTTTACTACCTGTCACGTTAGGTGCTTAATATGAGAACTGAATTTTGAGTAACTATACCATATAATATAAAAATAATAATATACATACATATATACAAGCCTCTATGTCCCTAATATCATATTATATATAGCAAGGGGCTAGTTCAATTGGTGTAATAATGTCCTAAATATTATTTGACGACCTCCGTGGCGCGAGCGGTTAGACACCTGAACGCTAATCGTGTGGTCCCGGGTTCGATTCCCGGTGGAGGCAGTGTCAAGAACTACGCTTTTCTACTGCTTTCCAGTCTGATTGTTGATTATATATACTTAACACAAGTCTTAAATGTTCTTAGCAAGGGGCTAGTTCAATTGGTGTAATAATGTCCTAAATATTATTATTATTATTTGGCAATCTAGCTCTCTTCTCTAAATAGTCAAGACCCGAGTGACAGGTGGTGTTCCATATACATCGTGTACAGGCACTGACTATTGCCTATCCCGGGGAATAGGCAATCTAATATTATTTATAACCCATTTGTTAATTATTGTTTACAATCATAGATTTGTACATAAAAACTTGAACATTAAACTAATATCTATGTATTATGTAGGTACATCTTAATTTATGAATAAATGATTATTTTAAATAGTGAGTTTTAATTAAATTGATGGTTTGGACATGTTATGCGAATGAATGATAGCAGATTGACAAAAGGAATATATATGAGTGAAGGGCGGTTACGTAGGGGCGGCCTAATAAGATATGTAACAGTCAGATAGACGCTATATTGAAAAAAGGTGACGTTAAGGGTACCTATAACCGCCGAGAGTATGAGAAGATGTATGAATGTCAATGAAGTGGTCTGTCAGGATCGGGACAAATGGGGATCCGTGATCTGTGCCTACCCCTCTACGGGGAATCTACGGGGAATCAGGCGTGATGTGTATGTATGATATAATTATTGACCCTATGATAGCTGAAACGTAAAATTAATGCTACTAGCTACCTACTACCACGGATCCATGATCTCTGCCGACCCTCTGTAAGATAACAGGCGTGTTTTGTACAAGCGTTAATAGTGCAGTCCCAGTAACTTAATAAGGCTTACGTTTATAAGAACAAAAGACTATATTTTACATTTCGAAGCACGCGAACGTATAGTGGCCATGACAATGCATAATGGCGCCAGTTTGAAAATGTTAAATATTGTCTTTTGTTCTTATAAACGTAAACCTTATAAAAAGTTACTGGGACTGCACTTTTAGCGTTGATTTTACATATGTATATGACTGCCTGTCTTCTTTGTCGTAAAAATATAATCTATTAAGCGATGGACTACCGACCTATCAATGTTCCATCTTATGCTAATGATGACCGACGATCGAGACGATTCCCGTGCTAGTTGGGACGTAAAAAGAATGCTAACTAGCTGCCGTTCTTCCCGGAATGTCGTAGAAGGCGACTAAGGGACTAAGGGTATATGGAATCTATTGGGTGAAGGGCTAGCATCATGTCACTGATGTTCCATATGACATCACAACCCCAATATTAATACTAAAATGTAAGCTAAGAAATATTTCCGAGGTTCAGTCCACCCCGAAAGGGATTAAAGGACGTGAATGTATATGTATGTCTCATCGACCAGATGATAGTCTTTAAAATTCTGTCCACCTCAATTTGGGTCAAACAGAGTAAGTAGCATGGATACGAATAAATAAATGTTAAAATAGTATCTTGTAACATTGTTATGAAACCTGCTTATTCCTCGGGATAGGTAATAGTATCAATATCAATAGTGTCAGTATCTGTAGATGATGACACGGAATATAATTTATCACGTTGTGTGCTGCCTAACTGCTCAAAATTCTGTTAAATATACCTATACCACAGATAATAAAATACAACAGTACCTATACCTAGATTTGCGTACCTATTGATACCATACTTAACATTACTTCGAAATTACGGTGATGAACACTCAAACCTCTGACTACCCCGCCTCAATAAATAAGGGAGTGTGTATAAACAAGTCGTGAAGCGTATGTATGTATTGTATACCTGTTAACATAATCCACTATATTAAATACTTAATAAGCGAAAACTAAGTGTTTTGCCAAATTCGAGATAAATGGGAATCCGTGATCTCGACCTGCTCCTCTGAGAAACAGGCGTGATGTGTATGTATTTATTAAATGTACTTCGCTAGAGATGAACAAACTAATCAGTATAATACAAATAATTAATTAGCTATATAATTAATTACTTAATAATTTTGAATAAAATCAGGAGATAACAGGTTTGTATCACGCTTCAAGGACAATGTACAAGTTTGGCATGTATTTTTGAAGCTAATTACCATTAATAATAAAAGTTGTATAGTAAATCATAGCGAAAATAATTAGCTATCACATTTTTATCATTATTTTCAATAACATTATGCATGCCATCTGTTATTGAATAGCGATACTTCTTGTAAGATTAACTATTAGATCATAGATGGCATTAACTGTCACAATAATAGGAAATGTCATAAAGTGTCAAATGATAAAAATAGTTGTTTGTATTTTGGATTGTAGTCGATCGTAATCCATTTAAATTAAAGAAATAATATGTAATTTATTAAATATTTAAGTTTAATAATAGGATTTCAATAAATAATGATGTGTTTGAACGATCTATTTTGAAATAATACCTAGTTTGTGTTATAAAATGTGTTCTACAGAGCAATTTCGTAGAGAAGATGTTTGTAGACTTTGTTTGTCTCAAGGCGCTGATTTCGATATATTTGCCGAAATCCACGACAATAAGCCATCCCTTACGCTTCGAGATAGAATAATAGAATGCCTAGATATCTACATTTCATCAGAACAACTTCCAAACAAAATTTGCAACAGTTGTTACTTCAACATCACAAATTTTTACGATTACAAATTATTTTGCCGGGACAACGATAAGAAACTTCAAGATCTTCCATTCAAAGTGGAAATAAAGGAAGACGCAGATGCATGTGACATTAAATGCGAAGTTTCAGACCCTGACGACTACGATGATAACCAATCTAGTTCAGACGAATACATAAAACCAAAATGTCCTAAAAAGTACAAAAAACGCTTAAAAACACCAAACTTCTGCAACATATGCCTTTCTAACTTCGAAACGAGTGCATCCTTCGAAGAACACAACGAAAACTTACACGGTATAATAAAGGGACAATACAAATGTTTTGGCTGCGGTAAACTGTTTCGTACAAGAAAAGGCAGAGTGAGCCACGAACGCGGGTTTTGTGCGAACTTGAAGGACGGATACAAGTGTGTTCAATGTGATAAGTGTCTCCCGTACCGAGGGGCTTACGAAATGCACATGAGACATCACAGAGATGGCGTTGATGTGCAGGAAAAGTTTAAATGTAGGAAGTGTTTTTTGGTGTTTGAATCTATGGAGGAACTTAAACAGCACCAAGATACGCATGTTGTTAAAAATAGCTATGTTTGTGAGGTGAGTTATAACATACATACACATGATAACCATTCTATCAGAGTCTGAAGCCAATCTGGGATCTAAAGAGCAAGCTTACTAGTTGCTGTTCTTCCCAGTATGTTAGAAAAGGTGACTAAAGGTTAAATGGATTCTAATGAGTCATGGGCTGGCAACCTATCACCAATGTTCCATACAACAACTAAATTACAATATACATGCTCAACAGTAACATAGGAGACATTGTTGTGGCTGATATTCTGTTCATCCCGTAAGGGATTAAAGCTTATGAATGTGTACGTGCATACATACCCTTGCTGGGTAGTCAGGCTTACTGCTGACCATTGTATCTTTTAAACTTAATATTTATCCACTCAAACCCCACTTCTTACCAGATAATGTAACATTGGATATTATGATTAATAAATAATGGGACTTATCGCGTAAGTTTTTATATAGTTAATAAAGTTACCTTTATTAACCCGATGTTTTGGCTACGTTGCAGCAGCCATGGTCACGGGCAGACTGTGGTAGGGTTAATAAAGGTAACTTTATTATATATAAACTTACGCAATAAGTCCCGTTAGTTATTAATCATGAGTATAAATGGCGAATCTCTTAAGACTGTAATTGGATATTATTTGCATAATTCCAGACCTGCGGCCGTGTGTTCACAAGACGGGACTACTTACACAAGCACAAACTAATTCACGCTGGTCTCAAACAGCATGCGTGCCCTCACTGCGAGTTGAGGTTCACGCAGAGGTCTTCCTTGGTTGTGCATTTGAGGTAAGAAAGATATTGTGTACACTAACATAACTGCGGGGCTGTATTGACTCCATTGAAACCATTGGCCACGTTGGGAAGCCTGTGAAGACATTAGATGTCTTCTGCGCTTCTGGTGGGTGCTGGGCTGGCTGGAATAGTCAGCGACATCACGCAAAATGGTCCCAGTGGGGACTAATTGCGGAAACCACGGAGCCCAATAAACTAAACTAACATATGCTTCACAACCATTAATGTTTGCGTGTTAGTCATAGGTTTGAGTGTCCATCTCAACAACTATGGAGGTAGTGATTCTATGGCCACCTGGAACCTTTGTGTTGACTAGATAGTCAGTACTCAATGTGACAGGTGGTAAGCCATGTCACCATTTACAAGCACTAACTATTACCTGTTCGGGGAACAGGTAGGTTTCCTCACGATGTTTTCCCTCACTGTAGGATTCAACAAATTTCGCAAATGTGTTTTTATTACCAAAGTGTACAATATATGTGTTATTTTAACTGTATCTAGTATGATGTGACCATCAAATTGATTAATATTATAACATAAGAAGTTTTAAAAGAATCTCTTGTAGTGGAGTAGTAGGTTTGCTTGTTTGTTAATTATTCTATGGCAATCTGGAACCCATGTATTAACAAGATATTCACACTAATATTTATTTATTTATTTTCTTTATTAGGCCTGTAAAAACAATGCGTAGAATAGTGTAAATATAAATAGTGTTCCTTGTCAGCATATATGCGTAGTCATTTCAAAGAATAGAAAGGCTTGTTCACAATATTGATACCAATGAACTTATAAACATTATTTAAAATATTATGTAATATAATTGGACATAGCTTAGTTGTTTGGGGCTTGTCTCTGTATTGAGGGTTCAAATACCGCGTCAGCATGTACCAATAGAAATGAGGTTTAATGAATTTCTATGTAAGTACATTTTCGCAATAAAAACACATTTACGAAATGCGTCGAATACTACGGTGAGGGAAAAACATCATGAGGAAACCTACCTGTTCGTCGAATAGTTAGCGCTTGTAAATGGCGACATGGCTGACTACCTGTCACATTGAGTACTGACTATCAGGTCAACACGTGGGTTCGAGGTGTCCATAGACTTACTACCTTCGCAATAGCGGAGATGGACACCTGAACATCTGATACCCCATAAGGGTTAATGCTCGTTTGTCTTTTAAAATATGTCTGGTTTTATACCTTACAGGAAACACACAGGGGAGCGTCCCTTCAAATGTGACCTGTGTCCGCAGAGATGCGTCTCAAGCTCAAATTTACAGGCTCACAAACGGAGACATGAGGGGATAAAGGACCATGAGGTAATAATATCCTATACTATGGTATAGTATAATGTTAACAGTATAGTATTAATTTTATTATATATAAACATACGCGATAAGTCCCGTTAATTATTATTCATGAGTATAAATCGCGAATCTCTTAAAACTTTAATATACTATGGTAGTATAGCGGCTGTAGCCCAGTGGGTAAGACCTCGGACTTCGTATGAGAAAGGTCCTATGTTCGAATCCCGACTCTGGCATGTACCAATGAATGAAATTTAAATATGTGTTGTTCATTTACGTACATAACTTACAGTCGCTAAAATGAGGGAAAACATCGTGAGGAGACCTGCCTATCCCTCAGGATAGGTAATAGCCAGTGCCTGTATATGGCGATACGGTTCACTACCTATCACATTGGGTGCTGTCTATCTAGTGATACGCGGGCTTTGAATGATTCATACCTAACATGCCTTCGAAATTTTGGAGATGGGCATTCAAGCCTCTGACTACCACGCTATAATAAAAAGGTAGTGTGTAGACACAAGTCGTGAAGCGTATGTATGTATGTACTATGGTAGTTAAGACAAAAAACAAACGCATTCACGATCATTAACCCTAACGGAGGCAGAGTTTCAGGTGTCCATCTCCGCAATTGCGAAGATAGTGATGAACCCTGTACCCACTGATACAGAGTCAAGCCCCAAATAACTGAGCTACGTCGACTTAACAATTGAGCTATTTCGAATTATATGGTAGTTACTTAGTTAATTTACAGTCGCTTACGGTTAGGCAAAACATTGTGAGGAAACCTGCCTATTCCTTCGGGATAAGTAATAGCCAGTGCCTGTATACAGCGATACGGTTCACTACATATCACGTTGGATGCTGTTTATCTAGTAAAACGCGGGTTTTATTAGCTCATATGCGTGTCTTCGAAATTTCGGAGATGGGCATTCAAGGCTCTGACTACCCACAATAAAAAAACGGAGTATGTATACGTAAGTCTTGAAGTGTGTATGTCTGTATAATACGTACTGCATACTTAAGTAAATATACAAATGCAGGTGAGGTTAATAACACTAAAACGTAGTGTAGAACGCCCCCCTGCTAGATGGACCGATGACCTGAAAAAGGTCGCTGGTAGTGGTTGGCTGAGGGCCACGAGTGATCGTGTTTTGTGGTGTACTCTTGGGGAGGCCTACGTCCAGCAGTGGACTTTTACAGGATGATGATCAGTAGTCACTTAATGTGTTAAAAACTTATGCTATCTTCTAACAAACAAACGTTCTCACGACCATTTATGCTCGCGGAGTAGTCTGAGCGTGATCTACAACTCAATTGCGGATTTCGACTCAATTACGAACTTACGTGTTGACCAGATAGTCAGTACTCAATGTGACAGGTGGTAAGCCATGTCGCTATTTGCAAGCACTAACTATTACCTGTTCGGGCAATAGGTAGGTTTCATCACGATGCTTTCGCTCACTGTAGTATTTGCTGTATTTCGCAAATGTATTTATGTTGCTAAAATGTTCATAAAAAATTCAATTAACTTCATTTCAATTAGTACATGCTTAGGTAGGATTTGAACCCTGTGCTTACTAATTCAGAGTCAAGCCCCAAACAACTGACCTAAACCGTATTTATCTACCAAATTAATGATATATTTATCTTCTTATATTTTTCTTGTTTCAGTGTAAAATATGCGGTAAAAGGTTCGGTTATAAACATAGTTTAGAAGATCATATAGCAACCACACATGACAAGACAGCGAACACACTATTCTGTGACGTCTGCGCTTCCCCCTACAAAACACAGAGGGCACTGAAACGCCATTTGAACAAGAAACACAATAATTTGAAAATCACGCACACGGATAATGGAGAAATTGTGGACTTTAATAGTTAATGTGACTTAGTGAATGTTTATTGTATAAATAATGTTATAATTATTATATGGATGTATTATAAGTACTTAAGATGACAAGAATATAAATATTTAATATGGTAATAATGAATGGTTTTTTTTTACTTCATATGAAAATACCTATAGGCTATTCGCGTTAAGTAAATAGTGACGTCATGCTATTCAGAGGGTAAACTGACCAAATAGACGTTAGTTAATAGTAAACTAAGTCACATTGACCAATCGCAGACAACCGTTGTCACGTCTCATTGGTTTGCGGGAACATGATGACGTCACTATTTTCTTAATGCGACTATACTATACATACAATGCCTTCATACATTCATTGACGTTATTTAATCTGTTTCGGAGTGGTGAGATCTTAAGATCTGTACAGGGTAGCATTCAAATCGGTCAGTTGGGAAAGTCAGCGTCCGCAATGACACATTCATTCATTCATACATTGGGTGCTTACTATCTGGTCAACACGTATGTTCTATTATTATAACTAGCGACCCGCTCCGGCTTCGCACGGTAATAAAATATATAGCCTAATCTACTATTTAATGGATGTTATTATACATATAAACCTTCCTCTTGAATCACTCTATTTTTACTTATTATATAGATTATATATTATATATATTTACTATTGAAAAAACCGCATCAAAATCCGTAGCGTAGTTTCAAAGATTTAAGCATACAAAGGGACATAGGGACAGAGAAAGCGACTTTGTTTTATACTATGTAGTGATGATAATAATAAAAGCGTTTATTTACAGCTTAAAACTTACACAATACGAAACGTTTACAATTTGCAGTCACGTTCTAATGGATTATTATTGAATTTGTGTTGAATATTGTCTGTAGAGTTTCTTGGCATTTCTTCTCTTAAAAAAATTAATTGCAGTGTTCGAAAAAATATAATGGCTAATTTGTTAAATAAGTGACCTTAATTAATTTTTTCCATAGCTTTAAAGGGTCTGTAAGGTAAAACCGCCGACTGCATGTGTCTGGGAGTAATGAATCCTGATGTTTAACGATATTGTGTCAAATATATCTTAAAATCAGCTATCAGAATTTAAGTGAGGTGAGCAGTGTTTCTATGTACCTTGATTAATTGCTACCTGAAAAATGGCCGTCTGGCCAAGGTAGCAACTAGTAATTTGATCATAGTACACCCCACCACTACTCACTCGTATATATTTTGTCCATCAGAAAATAAGTGACATCTGGGAGCTCTGGGATCTTGAACTATTACGAAATGCCAATAGTGTAATTAGAATTTTTAAGATTATCTAATTTTAAGGACAATTTTTCATGCGCAAATGCTTATTGCTTAATTTTTAATTTCAATAAGTGGTCCTATGATCCTTATGTTGAATAAAAAGCATTTCATTTCATTCCATTAAAACTTAAAAACTTGTGCATGTTATTGTCGCAACAAAAGGGTTCCAACTAGTGTTGTAAAGAACTCGAGTCTTTTAGTCTTATTCGATAGACTCGACTCAATTTTCTAAGACTCAGTGAACTAACTGAACTCGGAGTCTTGAGTCGAGCCGAGTCTGAGTCCTATCATGAAGACTCGAGCGCCATTACTGAACTCGAAACCTTAAATAGAACTCGAGTGACTCGAGTCTTATAAAGAGCTTGAGTCTTAAAAGAGCTCGAGTCTTAAAAGAGCTCGAGTCTTAAAAGAGCTCGAGTCTTCTTCAAACTGGTCTTCGAAATGCTGACAGTGATTTATTTAGAATAAATGTCTATACTTATATAATAAAGCTGAAGAGTTTATTTGTTTGGTAGAACGCGCTAATCTCAGGAATTACTGGTCCAATTTGGAAATTGTTTCAGTGTTAAATAGCCCTTTTATTGGGGAAGCCTATAGGGTATATAATATCACGCTATGACAAATAGTGTAATTTATTGTATTTATTTGTAGCCTTTTATTGGCTGCTTTAAAAAGAATGACTCAACGCGGAAAAGAACTCGAGCGCGACTCGGCGCGTAAAAAGGACTCGAGCGCTAAAGAAGACTCGAGTCTCGCGTTCAAGAGCTCATATAGACTTGAGTTCTTTATTCTTAAGAGTCTTATTGTTATGAGTCGAGTCGTGTAATGCAGAGTCGAGCTCTAAATTTAGGAATCAAAGACTCGAGTTCTTTACAACACTAGTTCCAACTCAGCTGGGCATGTTGAGTTTAGTCACAAACGCAACGCTGGTCTTACGTCAGAACCACTGGAGAGCAACATTTACATTTTATAAGGGTAAAGTATATGTATGGGTAAATAAAAATCTGATATTGAAAAGTCAACTTTATTTCGCATACAAACTTATTAATTTGATAAAAACATAGTCCCCTTAACATTGCATTTTGAGGAGCGTTATCAGTAGAACTAGAGGCAGTACTAATGTTACCCGTAAAACAAAATGTATGGCAGGACTCAACACTAACTATCTGCCTTTATTCTTGGCATATAGGACTGCAAAACTAATATATGGGTGATATATAAATGACAAAAAACAACAACAAATTCACAATAATTAACCCTTGCAGGGTAGTCAGAGGTTCAGGTGTCTATCTCCGTAATTGGCAAGGTAGTAATCCTATGGTCACCTCGAACCCACAAGTTGACCAGATAGTCAGTACTCAATGTGACAGGTGGTAAGTCATGTCGCCATTTAAATGAACGTCAAAAATATTGAACTGCACACCAAAATAATACAAATGCATACTAATCTAACCTTTGTTGCACATTAGTATATACTTTGGAGTACATTTCAGAATGATACATGAACTTGTTCTAATTTGTTTGTGGTTGAACTAGCAACCTGGTACCAATATTCCATTTTAAATGCCATACCTAAATCAAATTCTCTATCATTTTTTCCTACATTACCATCTATCTAACAAAAGCAAATATATGAAAAATAACGACCGTCATAAATGTAATGAAACAACATATTACAAAACTTACATAAACTTTACATACTTAATTCCAGAATGTAATTTTAAAAACACTTCACTTTTGTTAGTTCTATCACTCAATTACAAACAAGGAAAGCTTTGCTATCAAAGATTGAATAACCACCATCTTAATATTGTGATTTTGGACACTCATTTATATTTACCAGATAGTTGGTAATCAAATTATCTATATACTTTCTAATATTGGCTACATAGATAGGACTTTTAGGATTGATTTAATGTAAAACTACTTACTGTTAGTTATCCTGTTATTACTATGAATAAATGCAATCTGGACATTATACGAACAACATCATTCATATGAAAACAATGTTTCATTAGAAAATAGTACAAGAATAGCTGTAATACTTATTCTCAGAAAAAAGAAAACAATCTGCAAATGTGACCAATCTTACAGTAGAAAACTGAATTACAAATGGCAATTTTGAGTGTGTCAATTCATCAGTTAGACGCTAATAACATGTCAGGAACATATCTTTAAACAAATACAATACAGTACTTTTACTTTTATTAAAACGTACATGGTTGTGTAGCAAATAATCATTCTTTAGGAAATCATAACAAGTTAATCATTCATACATCACCTACAAATTAATACATAAAGTCAAATAACACTTTAATGGCTTATTAATTGCGCTCTCAATCACATTAAACTGGAACAAAATCTGCCTCTAGTCACGCTATCATCCTTAACACTAACATCTGCTTATCCTACCTTATATTACACTTCTATATCACTAGTTACTCTTCCTGAATCTCTTGTTTATCCTTTTTCTTTTTCTTCTTTTTCTCTTTGCGAATGGAGTCGTCAACGTCTGCCGTTGTGTCCGCTTCCATCGTAACTTCCGCTTCATCAACGTCCTTTTTTTTTTTCTTCTTTTTCTTCTCAGACTTAACTTCTACCAAGTTGTTAGCGTCGTCTTCGTTGGCTACGCTAGCTGTACGTTTCCTGCTCTCTTCGGGTTCTACACCGTTTTCTTTCTTAACTTTGTAGTCTACGTAGCTGTTGAGCCATTCTTTTGGTGTGTTCTCGTTGGGTTTACCGAATTTGTCCAACTTTCCTTCGGTTATTAACTGCTTCTTCTTAGACGCTTTAGGACCTAATCCCCATTTCCTTGGGTACGTATCTCTTTCCATTATAACTCGCTTAAGTTTGGCCGCTACTCCATGATCACAAGAGGCAATAGTAGCTGTAGTCATTAAGGCTATAGCGAGCGCCACAGCCTCGCCTTTAGATGTGACTATTACTATTTCCTGATCTATTTCTATACCGTCTTCGTACCGTAAAATACCTGGCAACAAGACTTTAGCACCATAACACACCGCATTCACTGCACTGTCCTTGATAAAGATTCTCTTATGACCTATTAGCAAACCTTCTAACGGCTTGATGACCCTCCTCAAGTAGGATTCATCTTTGTGGTTCTCGTACGCCCATTGCGCGTCTAATATATCATGCATGGTAACCATACCCTCCTTTTCACCTTGGATACCGGAACGCACTCTCCTTAACTCAATCATTTGGCCACCAACGCCGAGGAACAAGCCCAAATGAACGCACATGGTACGAATGTAAGACCCTGCTTCACAGCTCACCCAAAATACGCCAATGTTGCGTTCCTGATCAAAATCCAGCAGCTTACTGTCATACACCGTACGCACACGTAACTGCCTCTTCACAGCCGATATCAGAGGTGGACGCTGGAACAACGCACCACGAAGTTTCTCCAAGCCTTGAGTGACTTTAGAAACATTTTCCACAGCGGAGTGAAGATTGAAAACAGCAACATACTCCTTACCAGCGTTCTGCTGGGACTTCACCAGTCTGGTAGCGCGATCTATGCACACGATCAAGCATCCAGTGACCTTGGGATCCAAGGTACCAGAGTGGCCAGTTTTCTCAACCTTCAATATACGTTTGATCCAGGAGACGACCTCGTGGGAGCTCGGGTTGCTAGGTTTGTCCACGTTGATGAAGCCAGACTTGATGTATTCGCTGATGGGTCGCTTGAGGGGCGAATGGCCGAATGGCAAAGGCGTGTAGTGGTTAGTGCGCACATTGAGTCGGTCGAAATTTTTCAATAAAAGCGGCCAGTATCCCGTATCTAGTTTGGAGACGCTTTCTGAAGGTTCGATCTTAAAGTCTCCGATCTTCTGGAAGGCGCCCAGAGAGACAGCTTCCTTGGACTCCTTGTTTTTCTTTTTCTTCTTCTCAGACAACACCTCGCTGCCCGGCTGCAGTACTTCCGTCATTTTTAGTTAATTACGCACTATTTTCACAAACTAAATAGTTCAATAAACAGTATTTACACTATTTTAAATGTTAATTCTATGAAATGGGAACAGTAGGATGTAATTATAATTTTAAATGACTATGTTTTAGACAAAACAACACGTGTAGCGTGCACACAGTGCTGATGTTTTGGAGGTTATTTTTATTTTATTTATTTGTACTCGGTCCCTCGCTGAACCAATTATTTATTTGACAGTAAAGTTACACGTACATTTAAACGATATACATTTAGATCTTTACCAAGTAACAACAATAATTGTTTATTTAAATATTTCCAGTTGCTGATTACCTTGAGTGGTATTACTAGGTAAGGTCCACCATAAACTGCTATAAGTTGCAGGAGACCTTGATCGTTGGTTCAATGTGGATAATTGTGACGTACATACTTTAATCTCGCATGCACCCCTTTGAAATAAGTGAACGCTATGCTGGGCTTACGGCTGTTGTGAACCAGGCAAGCCATAGATCTGGAGGTTTCGTGTGCTTAGACTTCTCGTTCTGGGAAAACGTGGCGGCGTGGGAACCTTGAAGAAACTATATTGAAGAGTCATTTGGATTGCAATGTAGTCGTAGGGACTCCTGATAAAAAAGTGTGTGTTGATGCTGGAACGAGTAACAAATTCGTGAGGCTATAGTTCTTGAATTGCACGGAATCTTGTACCCAACCATGTTTCTTTTAGGTATTGTTGGAAAAAATAGTCTTGAAATCTTAGTAAGATGACTAAAATATGTAATACGTACTTATAATATTTTACAATTTTTAGCAAATATATTAGATGTATTTTTTAGAACATTAATAAGAATTTATCAGATAATGTATTCTTTTTCAGAATGTTTTATAATTTTATTTATCGGGGAATAATGCTGTCTTATAATTTTCGTAGACAAGCTTATTATTTTTTCAGGTTACTCTAAATTATATGTTGACTGGGATAATGATTCCAAGTAAATTATTTAACTGCCACCTTATAAAAAAACTTTTATATTTTCCGTAATTCCTATCATGTAGAGTGAACATAACAGTGCGTTTGTTTGTATCATTATTGTAAAAAAATATATAACCTCTTAGTATTTGCCGTAATTCGTTAAAATTGTATTTAATATTCCAAATAACTAACAATGGCAGGAGTTCTATTTGAGGACATCTTCAACGTGAAGGACATGGATCCTGAAGGCAAGAAGTTCGACCGTGTAAGCCGTTTACACTGCGAATCAGAATCGTTCAAAATGGATCTGATTTTGGACATCAATTCGTGGATATATCCAATGGAATTAGGAGATAAATTCCGTCTGGTCCTTGCCACAACCCTCAGAGAGAACGGCTACCCTGACGGAGGTGAATGGAACCCTCTAGAAACGGAAGGAAACCGAGCGGACAGTTTCGAGTATGTGATGTCCGGAAAAGTGTATAGGTTAGTTTACTATCAAAACAATGTTTGTTATAGACAGTTTTAACTAAAAATGTGATTAAAACATTACTGAGTTTGCCCTTTACTGCAAACCATAATACTTGGATCATTTACAACTGTTTAATTGTATGTATGAATGATCGAAGATGTTAAATAGCCAGGTTTCCCATTTTTGAGCCTCTTCTAGAAACACCTTACTAGTGTATATTTTTTATGCATAATTCGACGTAGTTCAGTTGTTTGGGGCTTTGTATCAGTGGGTACAGGGTTCAAATCCGCCTGAGCATGTGCTAAAGAATATGTAGTTTATTGAATTTCTAATATTACCTTTTTGGGGAACAGGTAGGTTTCCTCAAGATGATGTAGCTCGCCGAGGTATACATAGAAATTCATTAAACCACATATTCTTTGTGCTTGTAAATGGTGACATGGCTGACCACTTGTCACATTGAGTACTGACTATCTGCTCAACATGTGGGTTTGAGGTGCGGAGATGGGCACCTGAACCTCTGACTACCTTGCCAGGGTTAATGGTTGTGAATGTGTTTGTGTTGTCTTTTTCTATACATATATATCATAAGTACTTGTAACTTAATTGGTTAATATTTGGACCTATTTGGACCTCAGAAATATAAATGGAATGTCCTCTTTGTATACATACTCTGGATTCCAGTATAAATAGAATGATAATAAATCTGTATATTATAGTCTGCTGAATGTTAGATACATTCCACGGCTATCATCAATAGTATTCACCAATAGTAGTATCAATATCCACAATAATTCATCTCAACATAGGAGTACTGTACTTAGCATGAAGAACAGAAGAACATGTATGAAAAGGTTAATTAATGTAAGAGATTAACATGATCGTTGATGGTGGCCATATAGTCTCTATCTAATAGGGAAGTAGAAAGAGATGTGAATATATCTATGACAAAATAATACAATGACATCCTGAATAGATAGTATAGTATATATAAAAATATTATGCTTTTATATTGTTACAGGATAGAAGGTGACGAAGCAACCATGGAGCCAGCGTCTCGTCTCGCCGCCTACGTCTCCTTTGGAGGTCTTTTAATGCGTCTCCAAGGTGACGCTAACAATTTACACGGCTTTGAAGTGGATCAGCACATGTATTTGTTAATGAAGAAACTAGCGTTCTAGGTTATGTTAGTGTTAGGTAATTGTGTAAAGACTTTTTTCATTGAATGATGCATTTGTATAGCAGTTACTGTTTTGTGGAGCAGCATTTGTGTTTGTTACTTTTTGTGGAGCGGTAGAATGTACTATTTGTGTAAGTATTGGTAATATCCATATAGCGTTGTAGTGAGAGGCCACTCATCATGTAACGAAATGTGTTTACTGCATTGTTATCTCTACAGATGTCAAATCAACCACATTGTAACATTGATAAATAATGCTCCATAGAATCATGACATAAGCTTCTCAACTTGTGTATACATACTCCCTTTTTTGATGTGGCAGGTTAGTCAGAGGCTTGACTACTCATCTTTGATATTTTGAAGGCATGTAAGGTATGGGTCATTCAAAGCCGCAGAGTCCAATGTGATAGGTTAGGAGGGGTAGTTTTCTTATGATGTTTTCCCTTGCCTTCCTATATTGGTTGTTGTTGTTGTCATCCTATGGTACCCCAGTGGTACAGAGGGCCTTCGTGAGACGTCGCCAACCGCTCCAGTCCTGTGCCTTGCGCTCCGCATCCCTCCAACTCAACCCAGCCGCCCTCAACTCAGCGTTGACTGTGCGCTGCCATGTGTGCGCCGGCCAGCCTGTATAATTTGTATCCTATATATATTAAACTATAACTGTGTACCATCATAACAACTAAGCCGTTGTTTTATTGTATTCAAAATTATTATCTCAAGAATTACTGTATCTTAGAGTATGTATGATAGGTATTGGATGTGAGTGAAGGTGATTGATAGTCCCTGCCTATCCTGTTAGGGAAGTATGTATGTATTTAATTGCAAACTATTGTAAGGTTTTTTCGCTAATAATTCTTATTTTTATAAATAATACTTTAAGGAATCAATGTTATGCATTTTTATTTTAATTATCGTAATATCCCTTTCATTAACCATCCATCAAGTTTAACAATTTTATATGTGCATTTTCGTAATAAAAATAGATTCACGAAATGTATTGAATACTACGGTGAGGGAAAATCATCGTAAGGAAACCTCCCTGTTCCCTGAACAGGTAATAGTTAGTGCTTGTAAATGGCAAATTGGCTTACCACCTGTCACATTGAGTACTGACTATCTGGTCAACACGTGGGTTCGAGGTGTCCATAGAATTACTACCTTCGCAATTGCGGAGACACCTGAACCTCTGACTACCCCGCAAGGGTTAACTCATTCGACGCCGCGCCATTTGGCAGCGTCTTACTAGCGGAGCCGCCATACAAACGGTCATGAACACGCGAGGCGTGTCCGCGGCTCTGCGACTAAGAAAAAATGAACACGCCACGCGTGTCCACTGGCTCTGCGCGAAGTTTAATGTTTCTAAATACGTTAATAATACTTATTTAGGTAAATAAGAAAGAGATAAGGTTGTGGCAACAGTATAGTGATTTTAAACCAGGAATTATGGCGGAATATGGATATTTAGGTAAATAGGTAAATTAAATATGATGTGATTCTCAAACTTACTTATATATTATTAAATTTATAATTTTTTTTGTTGTTTGTATAATATATAAATTAGTTACTCATCTATCGACTTAAATCACTCAGAAACATATTATTGTGTAAGTACTAATATTATAATAAACAAGCTAACGTAGTGAGTTTGATGGAAAGTTAAACAAACTTTTAGAACCTCTGGTCGCATACTCAAAGTCGACATGCGTAGCGTGTTCTTGGCATTACACAAGTTATTCGTTTTTAGTATAAACATAACTTCTTTCAAAGTAGAAACCACGTGAATATATGGTTATTCGTGTAGTGAATAATACACAAATTCTAATAAAAAAAAATTTATGTACTTTTCGAGATATACTACTAATCGAAAACTTATGGACACGCGAGGCGTGTCCGCGGCGTGGCGTGTAGAATTTTCATGGACACGCGAGGCGTGTCGTTGGCTCCGAATGAGTTAATGGTCGTGAACGGTTTGTTTTTTGTGTATTAACCATTCTATGCTAGTCTGGGGCGTAAATAAAATGCTAACTAGCTGCCATTCTTGGTTAATCGTAGAAAACAACTGATGGGGGTTTGTAGAATCTATTTATGGGTTAGCAACATTTCACCAATATTCTAAAAATACCCTGACAATAAAGCTAAAATAACCAAAGAAATTTTGAGTTCCCAAGGCGCTGTTCTACTCAAAGGGGGTTTAGGGGCGATTGGAAACTTTCACGACCACGTTTACGGCGTAGTCTGAAGTTCAGGTGTCCATCTCCGCAATTGCGAAGGTAGTAATTCTATTTGTCAGTACTCAATGTAACAGGTAAACGGCTCTCGTATTATTATTAGCTGTTTCGAGGAATAGGTAGGTCACACTCGGCGGTTATAGGTAGGTACTTTTAAAGTCTATCAAAAATATCTTATATTCTTATATCTATCAAAAATACACTTACATACGTATACATTCACGACCTTTAATCCCTTTCAGGGTTGACAGAACCTTTGATATATAATATCTATATATAATATATATGCTTTTTATTCAAGATAAGGATCATAAAATCACTTATTGAAAGTCAACAAAAAAACATTTGTACATAATAGATTGTCATTAAAATTAGATATCTTGACATAGAATAAAATTAAATCATGTACTTACAAAAAATTCTCCTTCGTTTCCGATAACGGGGTCGTAATTTGTTTCGATACTTGCAAATAACTTTCGCTTCATTGACATAATATTTATTTATATGCACCTCTGCATACATAATCGGCTTTTATAAGTAAAATAAAATAAATAAAATGTTGTTTTTATAAAATAAATTTATACAATAAAAAAAAAAGTTTATATTATCTAGTAATTGACATAAATAGTTAATTAGACATTTATGTTCTATAATCCCTTGCGTGTTAGAAATAACTTCAAAGACTTAATACATTGGTACCTACGTACTAGATTTCTAGTCCATCACCCAAAACAAAACAACCCTTAGTCGCCTCCTACAACATGCTAGGAAAAAAGCTAGCTAGATATCATAGCATTCTAGAAATCCCGCCACATAAATTGGCAGTAGCCAAACTTGGAACTAAATTTGACGTTTCCGCCATTGCGTGTTAATTTGTATGAAAGGTAAATTTAGTATTACCAGCGTTGTGTTCTTTGCCCACTCTTTGTAATTTTTATGTTTGTTAAGGGTGATTATAATAAATTGATTTCCGGAGTTTCTTGTTAGTTCTTCTCCAAGCTAGGGTCTCCGCCACAGACCTCATAACCCTAGATGCCGCAAATGCACTCATTTCTATGAAAACCGCGCGTGCCGAAATATGCGTAGGTATTATGACGTCACAGCGGCGATTTAGTGATGGGAAAATACTCGCGCATCAAAACGATTCAACGGAGTGCGACGCATAATAGTACAAATTATTGGTGCCAAATAAAACTTCAAATGTGATTATGAAAAGTTTATTCATGTAAGATATTGTTATGTTATATAATATAGTTTTAAGTTAATCTAAAGTTACTATTAAGTAGGTATATGATTGGCTTAGTGGTACACACAAGTGACTTATCTAATTAATGAGACTTATTTAATTATTCTTTTGACCAAAAAACATAATAAAAATTTAAATCAAATCGTCGTTTTATTACTTATAATAAATACTATTTACAGATATTATATTTCACGAAGTCCGTTTCACTTTGGTTGTAGTTGTGTATACAAGTAGTTCGATTGTGTGCGTTAAGGTGGGGATCGTTGGCACCTACCTACACTAAACAATGTATAGGTACACATGCATGCCGGCACACATTCATAATCAAACGGACTTCGTAAAACAGAATATCTCTAATTACTCTCCCTGAAATAAAATAAGCTTATTGTATAATTGTCTTTTGGTTACTGAAGATTTTATGTGTTTGGTTAAATAATGAAACCGAATATCAATATATTTATTTGATACCGCCTTTATTAATCATCATCAGCATCAATCCACCTTTCTATATATATTAAATAGGGGTCGCTTGGAAACCTGTAATGAAAATTTACTTTACGTTATTCTAATTCTTAACAAATAAATACAACATGAACAAATTTTACAAACATAATTTTCTTATAATTTTAATCAGTTAGAGTACCTATTTGTAGTTTTGAAATCGATTCGAATCGACAACCATAACTGGAATCGATGCATGTGCACAACACTATTTGCCTATTTGGTAAGACGAATGAGAATAACCTCTGTACCACGAAGCGCAACTACCACTGAAAGTATCGATCGATTCCGTGTTCACTGCTTGCTTTATATGAACTGATACAACACCTTTGGAACTAAATGCAGCAATGTATTTTGAACACGTAGTATGCACACATTTACATGTATTTTGGTGGTTTACATAGTAATAGACACAAATAAGATAAAATAATTGATTTATAAATAAAATACGCACAATTAAATAACAAATTTACTTACCGGTGAAAAGAAATATTTCTATGATCTCGGCTTACTTTTCTTGAATCATTTTTACAAGATATTACGGCACAACTAGGCATTTTTCTGAGGAGCACTTCACGTTCGCCAACGATGACGGTCGGGACGGAACTAAATGATCGTAGTCAAAAGGTTGATCAATTATAATCTTTTTGACACGCAAAGTACGTACACTTGCGGTATCTAGGTTATAGAGGTCTGTGGTCTCCGCTGATCTAACCTCGGTAAAAAATATGTCAAGACAATGCTCATAATCTTTATTGTTGTTATACTTAGATCATAAGATAACATTCAAAGAGAGCTTGTGATAGGGCCTATTTTAAATAAACATATTTTGACTTCGATATATTAATTTGTTTTATTTGAGTTTATAGCTCTGCAACCAAAGACCGTTACAAATGAAACCTATAATGTATCGAGCCGTATGGCACAGTGAGTGCTAGTTTTGGCGTGTTTACTGGTAACACTGAATTACGCGACTGTGGCGACGCCCCCAACTGCCAATTTATGTGGCGGGATCTCTATATCCCTCCCAGCTAAAGAAAACATATTTTTATTTATAACAAAAAAATAATATGTCCAAATGATTATGAGCGTGTCACGCATTGTCCCCGAATACCTCACAGCAGTGTACCCTTATGAAAACGTCACCAATTATAAACAGAGTGTCACGTGCCGACACACAGGCACTCAGTGTGAGGTCCTTTATTCGCATCGCGCCCTCCGGTAAGAGAAATTGAGCGGAGGTTTTTAAAAATAAGCGAATGGGTATAACGTCACGCAAGGTGCTGGGTGTCAATTAAAAGAAGTAATTGTTTTGTTTTTTTCTAGTTATTCAAAGACTATAAATCTGATCGTCTTGTTTTATTGATATTAGAGACGTGACGTGAGGTAACGTTAGAACAACTGATTACGGCTGCGTGCGTATGACTGTCAATGATGCGAAAGTGGTTGGAAAGGATTGGGACAGATGAGTATCCGTGTTCTCTGCCTACCCCTCTCTAGGAAAGCGGACGTAATGTGTATGTATAATTTCAGAGGCAGAAACGGAAACATCTGACGATCTGAAAGGGCTAGGTCATCAACACTCTTATTTTTGCTTCTTAGTTTGACTTTGTAATGCCCTTTTCCGAAAAACAAAAGGTTTTGTACTTCATAGGTACAACATACAAATCATGCCGGTCCGCCTAAATAAAATACACAGTAATAATCATATATAATAGACAGACAGTTATAGATTTCCATTTTAACCCATCCAACTTGTGGCCGACTTAATCAATAGATGTAAGGCCAATAAACGAGATTAAAAAAAAGACGCAAATGAGTATAACGTCACACAAGGTACGGAATAACAAATAAAATTATATTTAGGGAACCTAGACTAATAATAATATCTCCTTGGCACTTTTAGAGTTACCGCAGATATAAGAATTAATAATAATAATAATATTTGGACATTATTACACCAATTGAACTAGCCCCTTGGTAAGTTCATTTAAGACTTGTGTTAAGGATACTAGTCAACGTATATTTAAGAAATGTATACATATTAAGTATATATAGATAAATACATATATAGCATATATAATCAACGACCAGACTGGAAAGCAGTAGAAAAGCGTAGTTCTTAACTCTGCCCCACCGGGAATCGAACCCGGGACCTCACGATTAGCGTTCAGGTGTCTAACCTAAGCTACTATTCTGGTAATCATTCAACAGGTAATAATCAGTGCTTTTAAATAGCAACACAGCTCACCACCTATCACATTGAGTACTGACTATTTAGTCAACACGTGGGTTCGAGAAGTCCAATAGGCTATTTGACACTATTAAAAATATGTTACTAAATGTGGTCATCCTATTAGGTAATAATATAAAAAACCATATTTAGCTCTATTTTATCCGAAAATATTTATCGATTTTGCAAAATAAACATAATAAATTCATATAATTTTTTGAATTTCTTCCTTCACAAGAACGCTCTGTGATTGGCTACGCCTCGCGTGACGTCACAGGCAAGTAAACATTGTTTATTGTTATGCACTGTGTGATTTTATCGTATTTCCCCATCGTTTCTTGTACTATTTTTACAAGAATTCCGCAGGACACTATTAACCAGTGATATAAACAATAGTATTTGCTGTCAAAATGGACAAGAATTTTGTACAAGTCCACAATAGAAATCTACCTAAGATGACGCATTTATGGTTGCACTTTTCTTTAAAAATAACTCTGATTATTATGCTGCAGAGCTCAAAAATATAAAAGATGTAAGCATCTAAGTATTTATTTATAAAGCTACTTTTTATATTAATTTCCGTCGCTGTTTCACAAAATATATAGGTTATGTTTATTAATCCCCTTCAAATAGTGCACATGCAAGAATAATAACATGGTCAAGTACATAAAGTATATTTAAATTAATTACTGAATGTTGCTTAAACATATGGAATTCTCTGATACGCCTTATTACACACTCTATGTGTATCCGCAAACTAGCTATTATTTTTGTTTGTCGTACTTGATCTTTGTGTTTACATGCCTGTGACGTCACGCAGATCATATGGCGTCCGCCATTACAGAAACAGCGTTTTTCGCGCGAATATTGTAATTTAAATTTTAACTCAATATTTTACGGAAAATACTGCAAAATTTGCAGAAATATACATTTGGTGTATTAATCATATACCAACGAATAATTTGAAACAATTTTTCAAAATCAGTCAAATAGCCTATTACTACTGATAATAGGTTAAGCCCATCGCCCAAATGAATCCATTTACACCTAGTCCCTTAATCGCCTCCTACGACATACCGGGAAGAACGGCAGCTAGTTAACATTCTTTTTACGTCCCACCTAGCACGGGTATTTATATCTTGTAACTTTATCCCTTAATAGCCACAACCTGTGTGGTCATTTTCATTTCTTGCAAGTCAGCATTCACATTCGCCATCTATAGTTAGTACATACATACACATCACGCCTGATTCCCTGTAGAGGAGGCAGAGATCACGGATCCCCATTTGTCCCGATCCTGACAGACCACTTTCGCTTCTGACATTCATACATCTTCTCATACACTCTCGGCGGTTATAAGTACTCCTAACGTCACCTTTTTTCAATATAGCGTCTATCTGACTGTTATATGTCTTATTGGGCTGGCCCCTACGTAACCGCCCTTCCACTTCACTCATATATGTATATTCCTTTTGTCAATCTGCTATCATTCATCCGCATAACATGTCCAAACCATCGAAGCATGCTCTTTGCAATCTTAGTCACTACATCTTCTTACAAACCGGAACCTTCCCTTATCACACTATTTTTAATTCTATCATTCAATGACACTCCTAACATGCTTCTCAATGACCGCATTTCGACGGCATTGATTCTACTTTCATGCTTCTTTTGCCATACCCAACTTTCACTACCATACGTCAATATAATGTTCTTGTATCATAGAATCTCTACCTCCGCAATCGCGGAACTGGACGTGAACCTCTGAGTACCCTGTAAGGGTATAGTCGTGAAAGCATTTCACCCGATGTCGGATCGATAAGGGGCGTGGCTTAGGGGTGGATATAATTAGTTTAATTTGTAATAAAATTGTACATAGACTCATTAGGAACTATATACATATACATTCACGTCCTTTAATCCCTTTCGGGGTGGACAAAACCTCGGAGATATAATATCTCTTAAGTCACTTTTTAGGATTAATATTAGGGTTGTGAAGTTATAATGGAACATGGGTTACAGGTTGCTAGTTCATCGCCTAATAGATTCTATTGACTCCTAGTCCCTTATTCGCCTCCTACGACATGCCGGGAAGAACGGCAGCTAGTTAGGATTCATTTTACGTTCAAGCTAGTAACAATATTTGTCGACTAAGGCAATAGAGTAAATGCAATTGGACGATGGGCTAGCAGTTTACAATGTTCCATATCAATGCCATAACCACCCCGATCGACAAAGACAAATACGTTCATGACCATAAACCCTTGCGGGGTAGTCAGAGGTTCAGGTCTCCATCTCTGCAATTGCGAAGGTTGTAATTCTATAGGCACTTTGAACCCACGTGATGGCCAGATAGTCAGTACTTAATGTGACAGGTTGTAAGCCATGTCGCCATTTACAAGCACTGACTATTACGTTTTCGGGGAACAACAAGGTTTCCTTACGACGTTTTCCCTCAGCGTAATATTCGGTGCATTTCGCAAATGTATTTTTATTGCAAAAATGTACATATAAAATCAGAAAATTCAATTTCCATTGGTACATGCTCCGAGGTTTGAACCCTGTACCTACTGATACAGAGGCAAGACCCTAAAGACTGAGCTACGCCGAACCCACCATTGGTTTAATGGGTCCTAGATATTATGTGTCAGAAGAATTATCAATTCCAAAAGATATAAAAGAACGTGAATATGATAATTAAATGCAAAACAATTTAAAGTACAAGCCATAAAACAGTAATTAATAAAAAATATATTAGTAGTTAACCCCTGGCGTGGATAATCCCTCTCTTTCAGCCGGAGGGAACGGGACGACACGTCTGGTTCCCTTTGACCGGAGTTCAGTCAAACGATGCGACTCGACTCGCCGAGAACGCGGCGCGAAAGCACGTGCGCAGTTAGCGGCTTTAATTATCAAGAAAAACCCTAATAAACACCTTTGTGATGGTTAAAACGGGAAAGAATTAGCAAAATGTGTCTTTTTAGTGTCTTTTATTCGTATTTTAATTCAAACTTTGTGTCAAAATGATAGAGTGGACTGAATGAAAAAAGTTCATGTGTAAAAAGTTTTCAACCTCCTTGGTCAAGTATAATAAAACCTCTTTAGTGTGAACTTTACCGCCAAAATTATAATTTTGACGTATGGTTTTCTTCTCAGTGGAAAAATTAAGAAACTAACATCTTTTTTAATTATATTACGTTATTTTACTAAACGAGGGCAACATATTGATGTGTTTCATGAGAATTAGTGATAAAATGTACTTTATTTCCAATGTGCGGCTAGCAAAGTTCGTGGGAACATTTCCTATTGCGTTCTTACTGGAATCCAATAACGCGAGAAAGGGAGTGTTTTTTAGCTGATTTGATATTATTGAAAAGGTAAGTCAGAGTAGGTAATGTTAAGATATTTACACTCCTGTTTAAAAAAGTATTTTACATAGAAATCAATAAAGAAATCATTGTAATGTGTAAGCGGATCTTACTAGATTATTAGCTATATAAAGAATAATCATAATATTAATACATCGAACATATTAATTACTTTTATCATAACTAGAGGTAAGATATATTACTAACAACATCTAGAATATTTTTTTTATATTTAAACAATTATTCATTGCTTTGTTGTTATGTTTTTCTGTAATTAGGCGGAATTAAAAAGAATACCTCTTCAAAAAGGAAGAATATGAAGAGTAATGTAAACTCAAATTACAGAAAAATAAAATATAATTAACTAAGATATTTAATTATTATAAACATCATATAATACGATTCATTTACTGAATCGTCGTCAATCGTTAATAATCATCTTTTTTATGATGTTAGAACTTGGAACATGGCATTAGTCAAAAAATGAAAATGTCCCATAAGAATAGGTATAAGACTTTCATATAAACCATAAGACTTTTAATTCTCATGTAACAAAATTCAAATAATTTTGGATCCCTAACTTACGTACCTAAATGATAGGTAGGTACGTAAATGATTGAAGAATAATGCAACCGCTCTATATCTATGTCAAAACCACCTTTAACGAACTATTAATTTCCTATTTAGTAACCATACCTTTTTTCCTCACAATGAATATTTGTGACAGGACCAACCCATGGCCCGATAAATCTAATCTCATACGATATTCCCGTCTGACGCAGTTAACTAGTAAGCATTTTATTTGTCTCAAACATAAGAAAAATCAGAAATATAAGTAGGTAGGGTATTGTTAGTAAAATTAAACAATATTATTATTATTATTAAGGTCCTATGTCCCCTAGATGGGGCAGAGGGCATCCACAGTGCTCCGCCATCTCGATCGGTCTTGGGCTTCGCGCTTGACTTCACTCCACGTCTTTCCAATGGCCGCCGCTAATAAATAATATAATAATCGCGAGTGTTTTTATTTACTACGTAAGACCAGGTCATATCACGATAAATTAATAAAGATCTTCCCGCGACTACGGCCTATGCAACTGGGTCGAAACGTCGGGTGATATAAAAGTATCTATATCTTTATTTATCGTGATATGACCCGGTCTCATATTGTAAATGAAAAAAAATTAAAAATAACAAAGGATCATGTTTTGAAAGTGCCTTATCCCGTGGAATAGACTGATTTCCTCACGAAGTTATTATTCCTTGTTTACTAGTAAAAGTATTAACCTTATTTAACTGCCCAATCGAGATCCAAACTAACATAAAAGCATTTGCTTTAGTAATATAGGAAAGTGGTGCGACGGAAAGCTAATTTTACATTATTTTAAACCAAAATATCAGTGAAGAAAAAGAATCTCACAATTACAGAGTGTAGTGCTGGAATATAATATATAAAAACTTATTTTAATTTACAACTGTATTCACATGAATATTTGTAAGTATGTAAAAAAATAAAAAACACCAACTTACATTATTTATAAATAAATTATTAATAAAACTATTATAATATAAATACTTGATTTATATGAGGCGTCGAATTCATACATATAAAGAATCCCGTAGTGAATACTTCTTATGTTTCCGATGTTTATTATCCTTAGTTTCGTTATTAATAAGGGATAAAAGAACATCAACAGGCATAAATGTACATATATACGTAGGCCTTAACAGTTTTATTTAAAAACCTGACGTCATTTTTCTCTGAAAAAAGGACGCAGTTTCGAATTACTGCCGTTTTCCCTTAACAAACCTCTTTTGTTCCGAACTCCTTGCTCCCGTTCCTAATGGCTATTTATTTTTATTTTACAACTTTTGTCCATTGTTTGGACTTGTTATTCCAACATGGTGTCGAATTTAGCGTGACTTATGTCTAGACTTATTCTACCATGGTTAAATAATGTCCCTTATTGGTCTGGGACTGTTGCCAGCTGCCTTCTCTTCTCAACATATCATTAAATTTAAATATGTCTTATTAGACCCATACTTTCGATTAAATTTCCTTCAATTGATATATAACATCTTTTCCTTTTTTTGCCGTTAATAATTAATATTTTTTAAATAAATAATAATTAAAGGTAAAGTTCAAAATAAAGGACAGTCAATTTAGCAAGGTTCCGAGATTTTAAAAACGCCCATATTACATTTTGTATATAAATTAAAGATATTATTTATTTTAGGTACTATTTAATATATATATCTACAATGGCATATAAGAAATTGCGATCAGATACTATCACGATAGTTAATGAAAAGAAAAAGTTATTAGCACAAAGTTTTATTACCTTAACTTGGTTATTGGGTAGAAAGGTGCCAAAAAATCTACCAATAGTAATATAAAAACAATATCTAATAAGTGTGTATTTAATTTTTATAGAAAACGCTTATCATATGAATTTAACATTCCTAAAAAATAAATTCATATCCTACCAGGAAGTAGGAAACTGTTTCTTATTAGATTCCCAAACCTACTCCACACAGTATTAGGACTTACAAGTACCTCTGACAAAAGATTAAACTACGCTACTTAGTACCACTTTAGCCTAAGCACTCGATAAAAGCCATAACCTCTCGGCCTGCAAAAAGACCGTAAGCACTTCTATTCACTTGAAGAGCCTCGCATCAATTAAATTCGACAAACAACGAAAATGCAACGCAAACAAGAAGCTAGGGCCCTTAAATCCGAACTCCGGGGGCGCCAAATTGATACGGCACGTCCAGGGTTAACGCCCTCCCATTGGTCGGTGACGCGCCTAGCCACCCCGCGGCCGACCAATCAGGGGGAGACGTCAGCCACCCCCGCCAATCAGAGCGCGGGGCTGACAGCGAGGAGTATTTTTAACCTTTTTATCCTCATAGGTGTAAGTTGGAGGCGATGAATAAATTTATTTTTAAACGGTTACTGGTTTTGGCTTACGCTATTTTGAATGCACACCTGGGTGTGAGGGATTATAATTGAGAATATATCGATACACTCACAGTATTAACATGAAAATATAAATAAATTTGTAAGCTTAAGTCTATGTAGTTCTTTAAATATAATGTATTGATATAGTTTAATATTAAAACAAGGTGTCTTTCTAAAGCTTTAAGAAACTGAAAGCTTGAGAGTAAACGAGATTATTATACTTATAGGTATTTCATGTTACAAATAGCTGAATTTGCCCATTTAAACACTAATTGATGTGTGTATTAATAAACAAGACGCTATGTTTTAGTGACTGTTCGCTATTAAATAGGTAGTTTTATACGTTGATCACTTCATGACATTATTAGAGTGTAGAAATTTTTAGAATGCTAAGTACTCACCTAGTTAGGTACCTAAAAAGGTATCCTCCACAAACTTAAAGCGACCTTATACCCTCCATAATATCTAGTTACAAAATCCGGGTTCGATACCCAACCTAGAACCTAAACATACCAAATACCTATAGTCAAATACGTATTTATAGAAAGACAATAATTTAGCACGTACCCGCTAACTAACAGTTTTGATATGTACGTAAATAAGTACATAGAGTAGGCTTAATCTAAAGGAATGCTTTGTTGAAAACGATTATGGAAAAATACCTACACATTAACGGTAGGTATATATTTAGATAGTCTGTGGACCTCTTTTAATCATTCTATTATTGGTAGACAGACATTAGCTACATTTATCTGCCATTCTTATTAACAGACAAAGACAAACGCGTTCACGACCATTAAATCATACGGTGTAGTCAGAGGTTCAGGTTTCCATCTCCGAAATCGCGGAGGTAGTAATTCTACGGCTACCTCGAACCCACGTGTTGACCAGATAGTACTCAATGTGACAGATGGTAAGCCGTGTCGCCATTTACAAGCACTAACTATTACCTGTTCGGAGAAGCTTTCCTCACGATCTTTTCCCTCACCGTATTATTCGATGCATTTCGTAAATGTATTTTTTTATTACGAAAATGTACAATGTTTGATAGTTATTGCACCTATCTTAATCATCCTATTATAGGTAAGCAGACTTGCAAATACATAGATATATTTTCTTGCCATTCTTAATAACAGACTAGAAAAAACTCTTTGTTGTGATAAATACCTGTTAGGACTACTTTTTATATACGTTAGTGTACACTCCATGAAAATCGCTAGAAGAGTTTGGTAATCCATCCCAATCGCGGTATAACTATCTCATATAGAGCTAGAACAAATATTCCTACCTACCTTTTTAAAATTTTACATCTTTTATTAATTTAATTATCCTTTGGCGTTTTTTAACATAATAAACGTCTCAATTATGAAACAGAGTCTCAACGTGACATAGATTTCTTTTTTAACATATCTACTTTCCCACGAAACGTTAACCCAACCAGTTTAGCTTTTCATAAATAATAATTAGATATATTTGGACACTATTACACCAATTGAACTAGCCCCATGCTAAGTTCATTTGAGATTTGTGTTAAGGGTACTAGTCAACGTATATTTAACAATACAGATAAATACATATATAGCATAATCAACAAGCAGACTGGAAATCAAAAGAAAAGCGTAGTTCTTAACGTGTGCGTTCGCGCAGCGGAATGTTGTTGAATTTAAAGATTTTAATTATGCAGATATTTAGTGTATGACGTCGTATAATTGTGTATGGTAAAAAAAAATTTGTGCACGCAGCCATTGTGGAGAAATTCACCAAAAACTGATTCCGCTGGGCGAACGTTTCGAACGTTCGCCCAGCGGAACTTTTTTTGATCCATTGACTTTAGAAGAAAAGAGATGTGTCCAAAAATTAGTGTGTATTTGTGTGTAATTGTGTATGTATGAATAAAATTAGTGCATGCATAAACTTCGGAGATATTCAAGTTTCCGCTACGCGAACGTTTGGCCATTAGCTAGTTTTCATACAAAGCGCTTACATAGAGAGCTGTAGATTTTTACATACGTTGTTTTGAATTTGTTTATATTTGTTTAAAAACAGATTTAGAAAAAAAACGTAAGGCTTAAAAGATAAAAATATAAACGTAAAATACGCTTATTAGGTCTTAGTTCTTAAAGTATGCACTTTGGGGTCTAGATTTTCACGTTTATACAAACCTTGTAAGTGTCTGCAACACGTTGCCAAGTATCAATGATGTTCCGTTAGTAATTAAAGAGTTATAGGACAATTTACCACGAATAGATCACTGTTTACAAAGCAGTCAAATATCATGACGTTCTAAAGGAATTGCATGGTAAAATGTATGCCAATAATTAGTGTATTCATTCAACTATTCACATGCCAAATTTTATGTCATTAAATTCAGTAATTAAAGAAAAACAATTATAATACTGACGAAGCATCGAAAACCTACATAACCCGACCAAGTTCGGATAGCTACAAAAAAGCGGCCGTGCAATATATTTAGGTAACATCTCAAAATTTACAGTATAATACCGGTATTGAATTGGTACAGGTGATAACACAATTGTTGTTTCGATATAATTTATAGGTCATTTATTTTTGTACACCTACTTTTTTAAATGTATTTGACTATGACAGAAAGTAGGTACCGTTTACGTAGGTACTTTATTTAAGTATGCGCTTGAGACTTGAGATATAATCTAAATACAGTGTAAACTCTTTATAACATTATTCTCTATAACGATAAACTCTCTATAACATAGAAAAGACCACAATTTGGTTGGTTTACCTTAAAACCCATACATTGATACACTCTTTGTAGCGCAGCCGCCATTCTCTATTACGAAGAATACTTAATTGTGGTCTTTTCTATGTTATAGAGAGTTTATCGTTATAGAGAATAATGTTATAAAGAGTTTACACTGTATTTAGATTATATCTCAAGTCTCAAGCGCATACTTAAATAAAGTACCTACGTAAACGGTACCTACTTTCTGTCATAGTCAAATACATTTAAAAAAGTAGGTGTACAAAAATAAATGACCTATAAATTATATCGAAACAACAATTGTGTTATCACCTGTACCAATTCAATACCGGTATTATACTGTAAATTTTGAGATGTTACCTAAATATATTGCACGGCCGCTTTTTTGTAGCTATCCGAACTTGGTCGGGTTATGTAGGTTTTCGATGCTTCGTCAGTATTATAATTGTTTTTCTTTAATTACTGAATTTAATGACATGAAATTTGGCATGTGAATAGTTGAATGAATACACTAATTATTGGCATACATTTTACCATGCAATTCCTTTAGAACGTCATGATATTTGACTGCTTTGTAAACAGTGATCTATTCGTGGTAAATTGTCCTATAACTCTTTAATTACTAACGGAACATCATTGATACTTGGCAACGTGTTGCAGACACTTACAAGGTTTGTATAAACGTGAAAATCTAGACCCCAAAGTGCATACTTTAAGAACTAAGACCTAATAAGCGTATTTTACGTTCATATTTTTATCTTTTAAGCCTTACGTTTTTTTTCTAAATCTGTTTTTAAACAAATATAAACAAATTCAAAACAACGTATGTAAAAATCTACAGCTCTCTATGTAAGCGCTTTGTATGAAAACTAGCTAATGGCCAAACGTTCGCGTAGCGGAAACTTGAATATCTCCGAAGTTTATGCATGCACTAATTTTATTCATACATACACAATTACACACAAATACACACTAATTTTTGGACACATCTCTTTTCTTCTAAAGTCAATGGATCAAAAAAAGTTCCGCTGGGCGAACGTTCGAAACGTTCGCCCAGCGGAATCAGTTTTTGGTGAATTTCTCCACAATGGCTGCGTGCACAAATTTTTTTTTACCATACACAATTATACGACGTCATACACTAAATAACTGCATAATTAAAATCTTTAAATTCAACAACATTCCGCTGCGCGAACGCACACGTTCTTAACTCTGCCTCTCCGGGAATCGAACACCTCCCATACACCCGATTATCGTTCAGGTGCTTAACCAATCGCGCCACGGAGGTCGTCAAATAATGGATAAAACTTTTAAAAGAAGTTTTTGATAAAGTTACATATATACATAGATACCTATTCGTCGTAATGGCCAAAGTATAATGACTCCATAATGCGAAGCTTATCACACATTGATCATCAATGGAACTGAACAAATAAATTACGGGAGACGCTAAATATGACAGTCTGTTTAAGGCTTTAGGCATTTTAAAATTCACGGTTAACTAAACCGGTTATGCAAATTGGTAAGAGGTTAAAAAAGGTAACGTCTTAAGTTTATTTGAAGTAAAAGGGTACATACATTATTGGTGGATCGGTGGTTAGGGTTGGAAACCGAGAACATACACCTATTCCTACATATTAAATAAACTATAATTTAGGTAAGGTTAATTAAACTCAACTACCTAAGTAAGTAAATATCTATTTATATGAGAATTTTAAGTATGAATCACGTCTCACTATAGTTTTAAGAGATTCACGATTTATACTCATGCTTAATAACTAACGGGACTTATTGCGTAAGTTTTTATATGATAAAATTACCTTTATTATTAACCCGACGTTTCAGCTACGTTGCAGTAGCCTGGGTCAGGGGCAGAACTGGCGTTTCCACAGACCTCTATAACCTAGATACCGCAAGTGTACGTACTTTGCGTGTCAAAAGGTTGATCAATGATCAACCTTTTGACGGCGGTCATTTAGTTCCGTCCCTACCGTCATCGTTGACGAACGTGAAGCGCTCCTCAGAAAAATGCCTAGTTGTGCCGTAATATCTTGTAAAAATGATTCAAGAAAAGTAAGCCGAGATCATGGAAATATTTCTTTTCACCGGTAAGTAAATTTGTTATTTAATTGTGCGTATTTTATTTATAAATCAATTATTTTATCTTATTTGTGTCTATTACTATGTAAACCACCAAAATACATGTAAATGTGTGCATACTACGTGTTCAAATTACATTGCTGCATTTAGTTCCAAAGGTGTTGTATCAGTTCATATAAAGCAAGCAGTGAACACGGAATCGATCGATACTTTCAGTGGTAGTTGCGCTTCGTGGTACAGAGGTTATTCTCATTTATCTTACCAAATAGGCAAATAGTGTTGTGCACATGCATCGATTCCAGTTATGGTTGTCGATTCGAATCGATTTCAAAACTACAAATAGGTACTCTAACTGATTAAAATTATAAGAAAATTATGTTTGTAAAATTTGTTCATGTTGTATTTATTTGTTAAGAATTAGAATAACGTAAAGTAAATTTTCATTACAGGTTTCCAAGCGACCCCTATATTAAAGAAAGGTGGATTGATGCTGATGATGATTAATAAAGGCGGTAGCAAATAAATAAATTGATATTCGGTTTCATTATTTAACCAAACACATAAAATCTTCAGTAACCAAAAGACAATTATACAATAAGCTTATTTTATTTCAGGGAGAGTAATTAGAGATATTCTGTTTTACGAAGTCCGTTTGAATATGAATGTGTGCCGGCATGCACGTGTACCTATACATTGTTTAGTGTAGGTAGGTGCCAACGATCCCCACCTTAACGCATACAATCGAACTACTTGTATACACAACTACAACCAAAGTTAAACGGACTTCGTGAAATATAATATCTGTAAATAGTATTTATTATAAGTAATAAAACGACGATTTGATTAAAATTTTTATTATGTTTTTTGGTCAAAAGAATAATTAAATAAGTCTCATTAATTAGATAAGTCACTTGTGTATACCACTAAGCCAATCATATACCTACTTAATAGTAGCTTTAGATTAACTTAAAACTATATTATATAACATAACAATATCTTACATGAATAAACTTTTCATAATCACATTTGAAGTTTTATTTGGCACCAATAATTTGTAAGTACTATTATGCTCGCACTCCGTTGAATCGTTTTGATGCGCGAGTATTTTCCCATCACTAAATCGCCGCTGTGACGTCATAATACCTACGCATATTTCGGCACGCGCGGTTTTCATAGAAATGAGTGCATTTGCGGCATCTAGGGTTATAGAGGTCTGTGGGCGTTTCATATTTCTTCGTCTCCACAGCAGCGCTCTGTCATTTTCTTCTCCGTCTACCCTCACTGCTATGTTTTTATCAATAACGCTCGGCCTACACACTACATTCACAGTAGGTATCTTATATCGTTAGTTATTAATCATGCCTCACGAGTCAGAAAAGGGTTTTGTCAGAATCGTATAAGATACTACATACACATACACATCACGCCTGATTCCTAGTAGAGGGGTACGCGGAGATCACGGATCCCGATTGGTCCCGATCCTGACAGACCACTTTCGCTTCATTGACATTCAATCATCTTCTCATACACTCTCTTCGGTTATAAGTAGAGTACCCGCCACATAAGGTGGCAGTAGCCAAACTTGGAACTAAATTTGACGTTTCCGCCATTGCGTGTTATTTTGTATGAAAGGTAAATTTAGTATTACCAGCGTTGTGTTTTTTGCCCACTCTTTGTAATTTTTATGTTTGTTAAGGGTGATTATAATAAATTGATTTCTGGAGTTTCTTGTTAGTTCTTCTCCAAGGGTCTCCGCTGAACTTCTTCTTCTCAATCGTTACGCTCTTATCAGAGCGGTCGTGGTCTTCATGACGTGGCATCTTGAGCAGCCGAAATGGTTGGTGAACTAACCTCGGTAAAAATATGTAAAGACAATGCTCAGTGCCATGTTTGAAATAGTTTTTTTACATACATACATACACATCACGCCTGATTCCCTGTAGAGGGGTAGGCAGAGATCACGGATCCCCATTTGTCCCGATCCTGACAGACCACTTTCGCTTCATTGACATTCATACATTCTCTAATACACTCTCGGCGGTTATAGGTACTCCTAACGTCACCTTTTTTCAATATAGCGTCTATCTGACTGTTACATATATGTCTTATTAGGCCGGCCCCTACGTAACCGCCCTTCCACTTCACTCATATATATTCCTTTTGTCAATATATAGTTTTTTTAATTTGTACTTAGATCATAAAATAACTTTCAAAGAGAACTTATGATAGGGCCTATTTTGAATAAAAATATTTTGACTTTTGACTTTGGTATATTAATTTGTTTTATTTGAGTTTATAGCTCTGCAACCAAAGATCGTTACAAATGAAACCTCAATATAATGTATCGAGCCGTATGGCACAGTGAGTGCTAGTTTTGGCGTGTTTACTGGCAACTCTGGATTACGCGACTGTGGCGACGCCTCCAACTGCCACCTTATGTGGCGGGTACTCTACCTACTCCTAACGTCACCTTTTTTTTTAATCACACACTATGGTGACATTAAGGATTTAATTGTTCATGGATAACTCTGGCTCAATATTAAGTAGGTAAACAAAATAATATCGACTAAAACCTTACCTCCAATCTACCTGCTGTTAAAATATAAATATTTCACACTATTCCACGGGACAAAACTGGTTTCTATTGACTCCATTTTCAAACACTTCAATAAGTGTATGTTTGGGTTCAACTGCTATTTAATATTTGGACTAGAGTGTGTAGGTACCTTATAAAGGAATTAGTAGGATTGACTCTATTCTATTATTAATATTTATGTTTATAAATAGATGAAAATAACTGCATATGGGCCGATTAAATCAAAAGATTTTAAGGCTTACAGTTATAGGGTAAATGAATAAATTATGCCCACGAAATATTACCTACCCACAGTCAGTATACTTACTTGAATACATACATATATTCACGCCTCTACGTCCCTAAGGGAATAGGCAGAGAGTATCAATCGCCACCTGGAACGAACCTGATAA
The DNA here is from genome assembly GCA_030578115.1 of Leucoptera coffeella. Classification (NCBI taxonomy): domain Eukaryota; kingdom Metazoa; phylum Arthropoda; class Insecta; order Lepidoptera; family Lyonetiidae; genus Leucoptera; species Leucoptera coffeella. The sequence continues at coordinate 105,297 of JAMBLF010000997.1, forward strand.
ATCTCCTTTGCTTCACAAAAACACCCATTAACTTTCAACACACATCATTAATATTGTTTTTTTTACCAAAACAAAGCAAAACAATTATTTGGGTTAGGACTATTTTTGGTGTATAATTCAGTACCTATTTGAAATATGAAATTTTGTATATTTTGTGTTAGTTTAAATACCTACTACACTGTTTTTTGTTTACAATCTTTTGTCATTTGTTTACATCATTATATAGTCGATTTCATGTATCTTCTTTTATTATAAGTAGGTATCAAATATAATTTTAAAATGAATGTCTCCGATATATTTTATACGAAGTTTACGTTTAGGGCATCCTCCTATATTATTTTGCTATACCTACCAACATCACTTCTACACTACCACACTTTTTAGGATGGTAGTAAGTATACCTATTTTAAAAAAGCCTTTTCTACATATTAGGTTTTTTCATTCCTTGCACACCCCTTGTTTACGTCGTTTTATGTGTGTCTGTTTTCATATAAATAATAATAATAATATTTGGACATTATTACACCAATTGAACTAGCCCCTTGGTAAGTTGATTTAAAACATGTGTCAAGGGTACTAGTCAACGTATATTTAAGCAACATATTATACTTATTTTATACAGATAAATGTATATATAATCAACAACCACACTGTAAAGCAGAAGAAAAGCGCAGTTCTTAACTCTGCCTCCACCGGGAATCGAACTTCACGATTAGCGTTCACATGGTTAACCAATCGGGCCACGGCGTATTCACATTTGTATATAAGTAAGTAATGAACGTATCTGCTCTAAATGTTTACTATCCACTAAGCAGATAGCCATCGTTTCAAGCTACCGCCCCTCAGTCCTTTTAACGCGATACATTTCACAACTATCGGCGTATTCTCCCACATTGTTACAGTTTTTCACGAGGCCATTACATCGCCAGGCAGGTGTCATATGGTCTAGTTTTACTACGTTCTAAATACGTGACCGGATTTACATAAATTCGGCCAGTGTGAACGTGGTTTTTTGTATTATTTTCCTATTTAATGGTCGCTTTAAGGTTATACATAATAATGAGCGGCCATGGTTCACAGACTGTTTTTAAAAGGTAGTTAGTGCTTGTAAATGGCGACATGGCTTAGCAACTGTCACATTCAGTACTGACTATCTGGTCAACACGTAGCTGATTGTGGCTATAGAATACTATATACGCAATTGTGAAAAGGACCACCTAAAAGAATACTACGGAATTACCTAACAGAATAACAGAAAAGAATACTACGGTGAGGGAAAACATCGTTAGAAAACCTACCTGTTCCAGGTAATAGTTAGTGCTTGTAAATGGCGACATGGCTTACCACCTGTCACATTGAGTACTGACTATCTGGTCAACATGTGGGTTTGAGGTGGCCATAGAATTATTACCTTCGATGTATAGTATTATATTATCTGTGCTTCCACGATTACGGAGAGAAATAGCCAAAACTCTTAGCGTTAATTATTGTTAATGCGATTGTCTTTCTCTTTTATCTGTATACGGCGAGATGGTATGATTTAACCCCATTTGTACTGATTATCAGGTTGAGAGTAGATTTCAAGTGGCTAAAGACTATCACAATACTATCCCAAGAGGGATAACGGTTGTTATATTAGGTATATATGTTGTTCCAAACAATGTTAATGATTATGTTGATTAATATGTTCTAATATAACAGAAGAGTTAGCTATCGCATTAGAAGAATTTATGCTATTATAGTTTTTAAGATTTAGATGAATAAAAAATTAATAATATACTTTAAACCCTTTGAAGTATAGAAAGGCTAACCATCTCATGAATTACTCTGCTCAATAAGACTTATGACAGTCAGATAGACGCCATATTGAAAAAGGCTGACGTTAGAAGGACCTATAACCGCCGAGTGTGTATGAGTGCCAAAGAAGCGTGGTTTGTTAGGATTGGGACAGATGGGAATCAGGCTTGATGTGTTTGTATGTACTCTGCTATGCTTCCTACGACGTATATCTAAACGATATCACAAATATCTTCAATTTCATCTTCATGTATTGCTGTAGAATGTAAATTCAGATGCTTAAGCCCTATAAATAATTAAATTAAACATTACAGTGATAATCTATGTGAATGTATTTAATTTAATAATAAGGAAAAAATATTTAAAATTGGAGCATATATCTCGGTTATAAACTACCTATGCTTACCAATACCCATGTAATGTTTTTTTTTTATGTCCAGGTAGTTCATACAAAATATATTTCTAGATATTCTCAGGTAAAGTATTATTATTCAATGATCTCACTACAATAATTATTTTACGTGTTCATTAAAGGAGACAATGATTTGTCTGCACTGCACATATGCATAGCTAAGCGAAAATTATTGTTTTTTAGCATTATATATTTCTATTAAAATTCTTTTTAGTCATTATAATAGAGAATTATTCGTGGATAGCATTGACCATATACGTAACTATTAAAAGGACATTGTTATTATTGATAATTGTATATTTTAGTTAGCCTTTAGAGCCTTAAGGGTTCTACAGACACCCGGCGAACTGGATCAGGGATGCCTTTTGAGATTGCTACAGTATAAACCATTGTATTCAATCAATCAACCTCCACTGCCGTCTATTCCCAAAACATCCCACCAAAAACATCCCAAATGGGCTATTTTGGGAAAGTCAATAAAATATTATTTTTATATTCCCATAATCTCCCACCTAAATCTCCCATTCGGGATATTTTGCAACTTCAATTAAATATGTAGTTCACTATTCCCAAAATATACCACCATTAATTTGGAAGAAAATTTATTCAAATGTACAGTCTTGTGCAGTAATAATAGGATGCAAAAATGAAATTAAAATTTATTTATTTATAATTGAGTCTCAATAACACGTTATGTACATCGTACTAAATAACAAACGTATAATTTTTTTTAAATACCGTAAGAATAAACAATTGTAACATTAAAGTCACTTTAAGTTCAGCCACAAGAACAATTGTAATTACTAGGTATTAATGTAACAGTAACCATATTAATTTAACAACCGAAACACGAAGTAATACATAATATAAAATCTCCACCTACAAGTAATAATACTAATATACTATTCTAATGTGTCCATATCAGACCCTATAATTAAAAATCACAGAATCAATTTGGTTTTTAGGAGTATAATGTTACTGATAAATGATATGACACGTATAAGTTTAGTTACAGACACAAAATGAAAAAAATCAATATATAACAAGAATATGTCGTAAGCCGCAGATTATTTTCATTCAAAGAAGAAGTTGTCTAATAACATATTAATTTATCAACGCAATGTTGTAAGCTTATTATACCATTTTTAAACTCTATCAAGATCTTCTCTATTTTCTTATCCATTTCTTTCACTTCTCTCTGCCTCTGTGATACATCTCCTCTTAATAAAACCCTGTTCGCCTCTTTCTTTTTTGCTTAAGAAGAGTGTGAGCGTAGGTTTTGTTTTACCTATCATTCTGTGTACGCGGTAATGCCACCCTTCTACTCTATTATTTGTTCTATATTTTTCATTGTAGCATGACCAAGCCTTAGCCATTTTAGATTCTTCCGAAAGCCATTGGTTGACAAAATAATCATTAAACTTTGTTATGATATATGTTGTTTGTTATGAAATGTTACCGATATATGTTATTCTAACTGCACTTGATGAGTAGAAGATATTACACAACGACTGCACGCACAAAATTTCCTGTTGTCTTACAATGTGCACGGACTAAACTTGTTGCTCATTGGCCTGTCCTCGACCTTAGCAACCAACAGAAAGCGATCATATCCATTATAACGACGAATAGTGTCCATGTTTACATATCCGTTAGTCATTAAAACTTACAAAACATTTTAAAATCGTGCAAGACTGTACTAAAGTATATTTATTTAAAAAGTTATATTATCGTGGTATATTTTGGGAATAGTGAACTAAATATTTAATTGAAGTTGCAAAATATCCCGAATGGGAGATTTAGGTGGGAGATTATGGGAATATAAAAATAATATTTTATTGACTTTCCCAAAATAGCCCATTTGGGATGTTTTTGGTGGGATGTTCTGGGAATAGACGCCACTGCTGGACATAAAATCGTAAGATAATATCGGATAGGTATATAACATTAAGTTACTACATATAATTGAAAATTACCTAACGTAATGTAATGTGTTTGTGTCTAATTCAATTTAGTATACAAATTGATGTAAAATGTATTTTATATATTAATTTTGTAAAACATTTCTATTCTCAAATGAATGTGGTAGGTACCTAATCTCAGTAAATATATTATTATTATTTTTAGTTAGCTATCATAAATAAAACAAATCTTTTCGAAATACCGGCACGAGCGGCAGTTACTTTACATTCCAGTCCAACTGTGAAATAAACAAAAAGAGCAAAGTCGCGCGAATAAGTTATATTTAGAGCAAACGGGACGGGCGGAGTTTACTCGGGGCGTTGTCTATGGTACACGCCCAGCGCGGCTCGAAACGCGAATATCTTTGCCTCGGCTGATAGGATTCAACATGGCGCCCGTTATTGTCTATTATCCCGCGCTTAGAGTACCCGCCACATAAGGTGGCAGTTGGAGGCGTCGCCACAGTCGCGTAATCCAGTGTTGCCAGTAAACACGCCAAAACTAGCACTCACTGTGCCATACGGCTCGATACATTATATTGAGGTTTCATTTGTAACGATCTTTGGTTGCAGAGCTATAAACTCAAATAAAACAAATTAATATACCAAAGTCAAAAGTCAAAATATTTTTATTCAAAATAGGCCCTATCATAAGCTCTCTTTGAAAGTTATTTTATGATCTAAGTACAAATTAAAAAAACTATATATTGACAAAAGGAATATATATGAGTGAAGTGGAAGGGCGGTTACGTAGGGGCCGGCCTAATAAGACATATATGTAACAGTCAGATAGACGCTATATTGAAAAAAGGTGACGTTAGGAGTACCTATAACCGCCGAGAGTGTATTAGAGAATGTATGAATGTCAATGAAGCGAAAGTGGTCTGTCAGGATCGGGACAAATGGGGATCCGTGATCTCTGCCTACCCTATACATCTACAGGGAATCAGGCGTGATGTGTATGTATGTATGTAAAAAAACTATTTCAAACATGGCACTGAGCATGGTCTTTACATATTTTTACCGAGGTTAGTTCACCAACCATTTCGGCTGCTCAAGATGCCACGTCATGAAGACCACGACCGCTCTGATAAGAGCGTAACGATTGAGAAGAAGAAGTTCAGCGGAGACCCTTGGAGAAGAACTAACAAGAAACTCCAGAAATCAATTTATTATAATCACCCTTAACAAACATAAAAATTACAAAGAGTGGGCAAAAAACACAACGCTGGTAATACTAAATTTACCTTTCATACAAAATAACACGCAATGGCGGAAACGTCAAATTTAGTTCCAAGTTTGGCTACTGCCACCTTATGTGGCGGGTACTCTACAACTGTCATTAGGATTAATGTGTTTTGAATGTAGTTTATTTTATACGGAATAATATTATTAAGGAATAGATAATATTTGGATGAAGCATCTAGGTATTTATAAGTCTAGGTTTTGCGTTTATTGTGGTACCTAACTAACTAAAGTTTGCTTCCTATTGATTAACGTATAGCGTTATTTAATGTTATAGAAAAATATCCGTATATCGAGAATAATATTTGCAGTATTTATGTCAACCTTTTATTAAATTTTATTATTTAAATAACTGTCAGCTACAAAATCCCGATATAGGTAAGTGCGTACTACTAATTGACGAGTGAAGAAGTTTTTTTATGTCTTCAAGGTTCTGTCCATCCCGAAAGGGATTAAAGGACGTGAATGCATTTGTCTGTAGGTACCTATATGTAAATAGCTGTCTTCATCTATCGAATAAAAGAAACATGCTTGACTTCACTATTAAAGCAATAAGTATTTTTACCGAATGATAAAATGTTATGTCTGGACATACAAATCAACCTACTCAAACAGAATACTTATCTACTACCCGTCATCTACTCTGAATACGTTTTTGGTAGTACACAGTTTACCTATTATTATTATTTATGGTTATTATTTACATGTCACAGATTATTTATAAAATAATCACAGTAAATAATTTGGGTTGCTTGTTTAAACATAAAATTTAATTTTCTATTCTTATTGAGTTCATCAACTATATTTTATAATCCATAATCCACATGTTATAATTCTAATATATAATTTTCTATCCAGTTTAAATATTTTCAGCTACCTACTCCAAATCTTTACCACCTCTTACAATCCCAACCAAACAAATCATCAATCTCGTAACAAGCCTCGCACTCATTCAGTACAATAAATAATTCTTTTGTCAATAAAAATACAAACAGTGACCTATTGAACAAGCGAACAATATGGTAATCTTTAGTATCATGCCATATTCACGTATGGCTTGCAAGCGACTACGTGATTTCACACAATGAAGTTTTTCTACCATTTAGTTTGGTTGGAGGCTTTATTACGATTTAGTTATTAATGGTAATACCCTTATGGTTACGATTTTGTACTGCCCTGTTAGCTGAGCATTTAAATGGGTGGTTAACAAGGCGTGAAAATAATCAGATTAAATGACTTACACTTAGAGGGACCTACATATCCGGAAAACTGTACATATTTATTTAGTGCTAGATGAAACGTTTATGATTACGATTTAGTATTTAACAGTAATACCCTGTAAACTGAATATTTTAATAGGTGGTTAACAAGGCGTGAAAATATTAAGGTAAATCTTAGATAAAAGCATTTACGTTTACGGAAACCTTTATATATTCAAAGGGGTCTAAAGCTAGCTGAATCGTAGGTAAATAAGTAGGTATGAAACTTCATCTAGTAAGATTCATCATTCATCTTCATCGAAGTTTCTAGCATACCGTAGGTACTTACGAGGTTTCGATGGTATGAAATATAAATGTTGTCACACTGGTTATCTGCTTTGGGTAAAAAAAACTGCCGTAGATATAAAAATACAAAGTTAAAATCGATTGCGATGCATGTATATTAGTTGGTTGTTAACATTGCTCAATTACTTCGACACCCCTAATCCTCCTATTGCTTCTTACAATGTGCCGAGTACATAGCACAAATGTAGCTATTTAACATTAAACTTTTATTCCGAACATCACGGGATTGAAATTACGTACATAGAATGTATATATAACGTGTTTTAACCCTTTACGGGATGGACAGAAGCTGGCAGATATAACATTTCCTAGGTCACTTTTTAGCATTAATATTGGGGTTCCGTTGTCATAAACGAACATTGGTGACAGGTTGCAAGTCCATTGCCCAATAGATTGCATTGAACCATAGTCCCTTATTCGCCTCGTACGACATGCCGGGAAGAACGGCAGCTAGTTAGCATTCGGTTTAGGTTAGAAGAATGAAATCAGCCATTTCTAGTTAAAATACCTAATCCAAACACAATACGTTACAAACATAAAGACACTAATCCCACGCTAATTTAAATACGCCATGACTATCAATCATTGTCTATGGCCAATAAAGCAGTACAAAGGTGGCAGAGCGGGAAAAGTGTGCTTGTCAAAATGGCGCGCTAATTCGGCGTCCGCTTTCCCGGTCACGTATCCGCTTCCGGGACGCAGTGTGTCAATGGCGTCGGTTGAATAACGATTTTGATTCTGATTTATCGCGCGTTTTGTCACTGAAAGTGGATTTGCATTGGCTAGGGATGTTGGGAATTGTATGTGGGACATACGCACTTATTATCGATTCGTATTCGTAGCTCAGTTGTTTGGGGCTTGACTCTGTATCAGTGGGTACAGGGTTCAAATCCCGCTTGAGCATATATCAATGGAAATAAATTGAATGAATTTCTATATACATTTTCGTAATAAAAATATATTTACGAAATGCGTTGAATACCTCGGTGAGGAAAAACATCGTGAGGAAACCTTCCTGTTCCCCGAACAAGTAATAGTTAGTGCTTGTAAATGGCGACATCGCTTACCACCTGTCACATTGAGTACTGACTATGTGGTCAACACGTGGGTTCGAGGTGGCCATAGAGTTACAAATTTCGCAATTACGGAGTTGGAAACCTGAACCGCTGACTACCCCGCAAGGGTTAATGGTCGAGGGACCGGGGAGATAGTATAGGAAATTAATTAAATTAACTTACTATCTGAAAATCAATCTTATCTAAAGAAAAGTGAGTTCAATGTGACTATAAAACCTTTACTTCACAGTACAGACATAGAAACACAAGTCTTTGATTAAAACTATATTATTTATATGCTATTTTAGGGAGCTTGTTAAACGTTCGAAATATTATATCTTTTATTGAACAAAAAACATTATTTTCTTTATACCACAAGGAAAAATGGTCGCATGTTATATATTTTGTTATTGTCTATTGTATCAAAAAAATCTACAAGAGCAACGTCACTTAATTATGCCATCATGGCGGCCGTAGACAATGGAACTAAGTTATTCAGCCTCACGCAAAGAGGGATGCAGCATGGAGGTCGTTGTTCTTTTCAAGAGAGCACTTGGGCTTTTGTTTGTCTATGGATGATTAGGAAGCGCTCGATAATTTTGCCCGTTACAGTCTCTTGTTAGAATTTTATTTGGTGTCAAATTGTTGCTGGCAATTATTCTTTATATAGGTATGTATGTATGGTAGTATGTATTTGTGTTAGAGATAATACATACACGCCACGTCGCACCCATGTATCTACTAAAGTCAGACATATACATAATATCACAGATCTCCATTTATTTTTATCCTGGATAACCACATTCCTTTCATTGGAATCCATTCTCTTCCAGTTTCTTCATACTTAGTCAATATGTTGGAAATGCAATCTTGAAATATACCTTAAACCTTACATTCGTTTGGGGATGGACAGAACCTCAGATACATAATATTACATTATCCTTTATCATTAATATCAGTATTCTGTTAGCATTAATTTTAAATATTCGTTACAACTTGCCAGCTTTTCGCCCAGTAGATTTTACCCCAGGTTCCTTACTCTTCTCCTATGACATTCCGGCAAAAAAGGCAGCTTTTTACCTTCCTATATACCCATACTAGGGACTAACCTTGACAACAGTAGAACAATTATTTCAGAATATCCATTAGTAACCGTGTTAATAAAATGCAAGGGCGCACATTTTCATACAACTGTGTCAGCTGTCACGATGCTCTGTCATGAATTATTTGTACTTTAGACTTACATGCGTCATAATTAAATGTTTTGCGACTGTTTGTTGTTTCTGGGTAGGCAGAATCTTGAGTGATAAATGAGTATAATATTTTACCAATTTCGGTTTCGCAATTGTTTTTTAATGATGTACCTATTAATATAATTGAGGTAACTGTTTCGTCCAGTATTACTTGTAGGTAACTAACGAGATATTTGTACAATTAATAAAAGTAACAATAACTGAATTAAATAAATTATACCAAATTGTTAAGAACAGTGGAAATTCCTTGTTGAATTTTATTCGAGCTAGAGCTTCTGAAATAACGGAAAGTTTATAGTAATAAGGGACAACCAGTACCTTTAAAAACATGCCATAAATATAAAACAACATAACATACATACATATATTCACGCCTCTACATCCCTAAGGAAAGAGGCAGAGACAATCGACCATCACCTGGTACGATACGGTCAAATCTCGTTTCCTTCACTCACACCCAACCTTCTCATACATGTTCTTCTATTCTTCTTCTACGTACACCCGCCTTGAGAAGAATGTTTCCAATTTGATTTGTGCATTTTGACTTTTGATCTTCTACACAATAAAACAGCCATTACAATACTTAACTCATAGGTAGGTACCTAAACAACCTAACATACCTAGGTATTCTTTAAAACCTAGTCACACACTTGTCCTCTACTTATAATTACACATCTTAGACTTTGTATTTCAGTAAAACAAACACAATTCCAAATGAGGCCACACGTAACTTTGACTTTGTTTCAAAATGGCTGCCGTGCGAAACAAAAGAAAACCGCTGCCCAAGCACCCGCTTTCGTTCTGTTGACATTGGCCCGGATAAATTAATTATTACAATATTGACGAGGAAGTGCAAAAATTAATATGTTAATCGCGCTTTTCATTTAATGTGTGAGAGTCGGTTCGGTACGCCATTTTTCTCGTGGAAAAAATAAATCACATATTTCCGTTTCCCGCGTAGAGTGATAATTGTTTGAATTGTGACGGTTGATTTTTTTTGGTATTTTTGTGGTTGCATGGACTGCAAGATCGGGAAGGTTATGAAGGTATCAAGTAAGTTGTTTTTACTATTTGCGAGGGTAAAGTGACTTGTGTATTTTTGGTATACACAGTACGCACTTCTCATATGAACTTTAATATAGGATGTTTGTAGCCGTTATGAAATTCTCTGGTAAGAACTGTGAAACTAATGAAAAAAAAACGAATGGATAATCCATTAGGTACCTGTAACTCACTTTATCTACATGCTAAGGCTAATATATAACTGAAGTAATTTGTTTTTTATATATGGGCAATAAGCTAAACTTCAAGCCTTGGCCAGTTTTTTAAATTACTTAAATATTTATATCTCAGTTCACAACAGGCTTCTTACTTATAAAAGGTTCCTTAAAACGTATTATCCAGCCATTACATACATAGAGATGTGCCTATCTACGAGTATATTATAAATAAACACAGTAGATTTAAAGCTATACTTAACTTTACATAGATATTATTAGTATATAGGTACATAATATGTACATATAGTATCTAGAATTAAAAGTTTCGAGAAGAGCAGATGTTCATTATGCTCTCATGCACATTACCTTAAAAGGCTAGCTTATCTAGTAAACCAATGCTTACGATTAAACAAGTAGTTATGTAGGTACGTATATATTTATATAAATGAAGGTTATCATGTTTTACTACTACTACGTTTTATTCTAGGAAAATATGTGTTCGATTGATTATTATTATTTGAAGGTAGGTAGATACTGTTTTCAATCAGTTGTTTTAATCTGAATAGTAGTTTGTACCTAGTAGGTAGTATTGTAACTATAGATTTCCTGTCTGATGTAAGTAAATAAGCCACTTTACTCCTATCTAGTAAATAATACCTAATATGTACCTATGTAATTGATAGGTGTCGATCACACAACCTATATGAATTAAATTTTAATTTAGGTACCGAAATAGCGAAATTTCAAAGATACCATGTTACCTAGTGAATATTGGTGTTGATTGGTAGTCAATTGGATTACATATCCTACGAAAACTATAGTTTCGTAACTTATATTTAAACTCACGTCAATAAGAGACATAAATATGAAATATTGATTCCTAAATAAGTTGTCTCCGTTCGATACTTCACAAGGAAATCCCATAACAGGTTCAACGTAAACTATCTATGAAAACTGGTTATTACCCAAACACGTGAACCAAACCTGTCCAATTACAAAAATAATAAAATCGTCGAATTCCCAGGACGCCTGACCAATGAGGTCGGTTCACCTTTTTGTTGTTTACCAAAAAAATTCAAGATGGCCGCGACGCTACCGAAGTTGTCAGGTCAATAGAATATTTGTTTTGGGGAACAGGTTTTGGACACTGTATTAGGTAACAGGTGGGTTTGGTATCCATCTTTGGACGCTGAGTCAAATCACGATACAGTAATCACAGGGTGGTTGTCCAAACATTGAAACAACTGAGTTTATCCAGCGATTAACGACGCCCACGAGAATTTACAGTTTTAAAACTTGTATTGTACTGTTAGGGAAAAGATTCTTTGATAAAAGCCTAATAGCTTCTATGGAAGGTGTTAGATTTCTGTAAGATAAAATATAGTGGGTAAACCTGCGTATTATTCTAGAATCGTCCCATATCGGCTTAAAAATGCTATATCTTGCGTTTCACCAGACCTACCTCAGTATCCACCATGGCAGCGACGTATCTGACCATTTTAACCATGCATTTACATACATACACATCACGCCTGATTCCCTGTAGAGGGGTAGGCAGAGATTACGGATCCCCATTTGTCCCGATCCTTGCAGACCACTTTCGCTTCATTGACATTCATACATCTTCTCATACACTGTTATAGGTACACCTAACGTCACCTTTTTTCAATATAGCGTCTATCTGACTGTTATATGTGTTATTAAGCCGGCCCCTACGTAACCGCCCTTCGACTTCACTCATATATATTCCTTTTGTCAATCTACTATCATTCATCCGCATAACATCTACAATTTACAACATAATATACGCTTCATATATACGTATATGTAATACATACTCCTAGATGTGGCGGGGTAGTCAGAGTATTGGGTAGGTACCCTCTCCGAAATTTTGAAGGCATGTTTGGTATGAACCACTGAAAGCTTTACTACCTAGGCAACACCCAACGTGATAGGTATTGAACCGTATCGCCGTATACAGGCACTGGCCATTACCTATCCCGACCGATAGGCACGTTCCCTCCACTTTTTCTCTCAGCGTTCTTTCACAGTCAAGAAAATGTAATTCACATTTTGTATTTCATTCATTGGAACAAGCCAGAGCCGGGATTTGAACCTAGCATAATGAGTCTTTCCCACTAGGCTACTGCCACTTTTTAGTTATAATTAAAACATTCAATTATTAATTAGTACATATTTATTAATTAATCGTATATTATTAAACCTTTTTTTTTATTACATGGTAGCGTCTATCTTCATTAAGTAGCTATTTCATAAGTTAATCCGTCCGTCCTTATTTTAACAAAATAAAGTTCCTAGGTAGAGTGGAATTTATCTCTCATGTCTCATATGTTTCAATAGTACCTAGGTAGTAGATGCCTACTATATACCTATAGCAATCAAAGTAAATAAAAACGAAAATTTACCTAAGTAATAAAAAGTTTAACAACCACCGGAAACTTTTTGCTACAATTACCCACCAAGGCACGTTAAATAAATATCCGTGAACGCAATTTAAAAGCGACGCGAACGTAAATAACAAAAGACGGAAAAATTCGTGTAAAAATCACGCACCAAAGTGATCTATAAAGATTTGTGGACGCGGCGTGCGTACACAAAATGGCAGCGCCTTTTTGTAATTTTACCAAAGAGTTTATTTATTTGTGACACACGAGTAGGTATAAATTCTCGACTTTTAATCGGCTTCGGGATTGACTTTTTTTTTCATTTAACTAATGAAATTTATTTACAGTGACAAACAAAGCACATATAAAATATATTCATTAACATAAACTATTTACTAAATTATTTATAAATAGATTATTTTAAAATTTATAAATGAAATATCTGAGCCAAATCACTGCCAACAGTTAGAGTGCCCAAGATGCTGGCACTTGACTTTTGTATTAGTAAGAGCTAATATTGACTGCGATACTGCCTAATATATTTTAGTAACTTCCTCTAATCCCTTTCGGGGTTGACAGAACCTTGGAGACGATAACATATCTAAGTGATATTAGCATGAATATTGGGGTTGCTATCTTATATGGAACATTTGTGACAAATTGCTAGCCCATCTCCTTATTGATTCTAGTCCTAGTCCCTTAGTCGCCTCCTACGACAAGTCGGGAAGAACGGCAACTAGTTTGCATTCGTTTGCGTCCAAGCACGGCCTAATTTGTTAATATATAAGTTTATTAATAAACATATATGCCGCTGCATATATAGAATCTTTTGGACTATAGGTTATGTCTCCATTGTTCTATATAATGTCATTACAACCCTGATAGTATGTACCACAAACCAAATATAAAGAGGACCCGGCGAAAGGAGCGGTCCCCGTTACGTGGTGCGGAGTCTAAATGGCGTGTTTTAATTGGTGCGGAGTCTAAAAATGTGTAGTACAAAGAAGATACCTATGTTTTATCTCACAAAATGCCGTGTTTTAATTGGTTGTAATAACTCCCCTCCATCCCGCGTACCTCGTTTCACCCCGCGTAATGCCACCCTAGTTTCCATACAAATATTGCATAAGGCCCACTCCTCTTATTCATTACTCCATGGTAGGTACTTACCGGCATTATTGTTACTGTCATTTCGACCAGCTCTAAAAGGATTAAAATCCCTAAAATATTGGAATTTAGGTATATGATATACTATCTCATCACCTCCTTTAACAAACCGCTAGAAAACTATTATTATACAGAACACATATGGTATACGAAATTTTTAGCCAATCGCTTAAATTGAGGCCTTTTGTGGTATAAAATTTATTTCTCTATAGATCTTAAAAAAAAAATATTTACAGTAAAGGATAAATACGCTATTGTATAATATACATACATAGAATTGTTTATAGTAGCTCTTGTCTAAACAATTATTTTATTACTTATTTATTTTACAAATAAGATTATACCGACAAATATTATCAGGCTGCCGTAACTAACGCTAAATCATTAAGAATAATAATAATATTGTAGGACGTTATTACACCAATTGAACTAGCCCCTTGGTAAGTACATTTACGACTTGTGTTAAGGGTACTAGTCAACGTATATTTAACAAATATATACTTATTATATATTGATAAATACATATAGCATATATAATCAACGACCAGACTGGAAAGCAGAAGAAAAGTGTAGTTCTTAACTCTGCCTCCACCGGGAATCAAACCCGGGACCTCACGATTAGCGTTCAGGCGTCTAACCGATCGCGCCACGGCGGTCGTCGAAATTAAGAAAGGCAGCTATGTCCAGTTCTATTTATGTCATATTTATTTGTGCTTTTATCGCGTGGTAGGAATGTGGGCTGGTGGCACGATTCTGCCATTAGGCCGGGATTTTGGAACTATTACTGTGGCATGCGAGACGCTTTGTTAAGTATGGGTGTATGTTATTAATTAGGTGTTGATATATAGAGGTGGAAAGAAGGATGTTCTTGGAAAGATGATGCTAGTACATTACTTTAATTTAGTCTTACATACATATATGTACAGTCAACGCTATAACTGCAGTCCCAGTAACTTTTCACGAGGTTTAAGGTTATAAAAACAAATTACAATATTTTTGTCATAGCCACTATACGGTCGCGTGCTTCGAAATGAAAAATATTGTCTTTTGTTTTTATAAACTTAAAACTTATAAAAAGTGCTGGGACTGCACTTAAAGCGTTGACTGTACATACATTCACGTCCTTAAATCCCTTTCGAGGTGGACAGAACCCGGGAGATTTAGTAACTGCAAGATCCATTTCTAGTATAATTATTTATGGTTGTGATGTCTTATGGAACATTGGTGATGCTACTCCATCGCCAATAGATTCCATTTACCCTACTACTTTTGTCGCCTCTTACGACATGCCGTGAAAAACACCAGTTTGTACCTACTTATTCTTCTTACGTCCCAGCTAACTCGTGAATTTAAAATAGTCATTTATTGCAAAAACCTACAATCAGTACCTATATATGTACCTAGTTCCTAGATAAATGTAGAATGGTCTCAGTCAAAAATGGAATCATCAATGAATGGTGTCAGTCTGCCTACCCCTCTATAGGGGAATGGGTGTGATGTGTATGTATGTAAATGTAGAAAACTTAATAGACTGACTCAATATAAATGTGTAACCCCTTTATGTCAATGTCTAAAGCTGAAAAACTTTGATTAATCCTGTAATTAAACAAACAATTCATCCATATCTTAATAAAATATAGATAAACATAATAAGGACACTACGTGACTTTTTCAACAAGAAGCGCAATGGCACTCCTAAGATAACTAAATACCTACTCATGACTCATCGATCGGAATTCCTGGTCTCACTTCCGTCCAATACAAAATAGAAGTGACAAATTTGGCAATTTTTCCCACGGGCGTGATGGCATAAAAACTCCACGTTTCGTACCTCCTCTCAGTGGCATAACGAGCCTCATTTCATTGTCTCGTGCGTTAGAGAAAACGCTGAACGGGTGGCAAGATGGCGGTGTTTATTGTTTCGCGCGGGAACCTAACGCTATGAAAGACTCGACAGGGGGTTGTTTTTATTCATAATACGATGTTTGCATTTCATTCATAGCGTTTCGGTGTGTAAAACTAGTATTTTATTAATCATAGCCTCGGTGTATTGTGTTTGTGTTGTTGTAAATAATACTTAGTGCTAGTTTGGGGCATAAATACAATTCTTATCTAGGATTAGATAATTTCCCATATTTTATCACGCCAATTAGATGTAAGCGTACGATTGTGGGTTAGGAATATAACACATATACATAACAGTGTAATACAATGATAGTGGCATGACCGCTCTATTAACAAATATTTAGTCTTTTAGTCGCTTCCTATATCGTAGGACAAAGTAGGTAGCGTCTGCTAGCTTGCGCATTATTTTATTCTTAGATAGCTACCTACCTATCCAAAAGTATCAAGAGACGCCACTATATTATTATTAATCAATCAATACACACTATTCCAAACTGTACCCATACCTCCAAAAACCATCCATCTCGGCGTGTGCAGTTTAGATAATCACTTAAGTGCGTAACTCTTGTGTTCCGCCAGCAGAGATTAGGGGATTAGGGCCAGGAAGAATTATGGGGAGGGGAGCTAAGCTATGGCCGCGACATCTGCCGCTTTTTCATACAGTTTGCCTAATGGTTCAGGTGGGATTCCTGTACTATTGAAGTTCCTTAAGTTTGTATGTGATCTAGTATTAGTTATAGAAAAGTTATACTGATACCAATGTATCGTTCAAGTTTTCGTGGTTAGCCAAAATGCCTGGCCGAAATTCATTTAAGTAACTTTATGTTTGGAAGCTCTCTCTATCATAATGAATCTACGAGATAAGTGATTTTGTATAGGTAAGTACCTACATAAATATCCATCGTCGCCCCCCGTCCCCATGGTGGGGGCTGATGGATAAAATCTTAGATAACCATTACTTCATTTACGCTTCATCGACATTTTTCTGTTAGGATAAGGTATGTATCTACAAAGTCTTCTTCCTTCTTAGACCTTTTTCGTCCTATAACTCCGAATATTACCTACCTATTTCTACATTAAACTTATTATTTAAACAATGCACACATTATGGGCGCGTTTATTTATCATCAACTAATAGTTTGCAGAACCTAACAATGTAACATAACCTACAATAACAAGAACTATTAGTAACACAAACTACCCGTAAAATAATAACAATTCAAGATGGCCGCCAGGTCTTCGAAACGTGCTTTTCAGCCAATATCACTCCGTTATTTACGCCCAACATCACGTTTGCATACATTCTGCAGCGCACATTATTATTAGCCTGCCTACTGTAACAAGGCGTAAAGTTTACACAGATTCAATACAATGTTAGCAACTAATTACTTACGTTTGTGTATCGTAAATCACGGGTAATTTTCCCCGGGAAAGTTGTAAAAGCTACTGACTGGCGAAGTCAACAAATTAGCTATGACAAATAAATTAGACATGCGGACTGGAGGTTAGTGTAGTACCTGCTTTAATAAGTTACTTAGAAAATACACTGTGGTTAGGGCATACACGTCAGGAACATAAAGACGACATAAGCATCACGACTTGTGTATACACACACACACTCCCTTTTTATTCAGTGCCCATCTTCGAAATTTCGAAGGCATGTTAGGTATGAGCCACACATAGCTTACGTTTTAGTAAATAAACAGCACTCAACGTGTTATGTAGTGAACCGAATCCCCGTATACAGGCATTGGGGTACCAACCAATACATACATACCAATACATGCCTACCTATACCAAGGGGTTTCCTCACGATGTTTTCCGTCACCGTTAGCAACTGTAAATTATTTACGTAAATGGAAGAACATTTTAATTCATTCATTGGATGCACGGTTGCCTGGATTCGAACCTAGGAATTCTAATAAAAGTAAGTGGTTTTACTCACTAAGCTATAGCCGCGGTTGTCGACAACCTGCCTATATTTCTAAATAAAATTAAAAAGGTGCTGTTTTAACGATAAATATTTCGTATCGATTTGACTATATATTATTAAGAGTATGTATGAGGAGGTTTATGAGTATTAATGAAGCGAAAGTGGATTGTCCGGATCGGTACAGATGGGGATCCGTGCTCTCTACCTACCCCTCTACAGTGAAACAGGCGAAACGGGTATTAATGAAATAGTCTCATATACTACTACATATACATTATTGAAATAGTCTCCTTCCTGCTAGAATTAGCAAAAGACGACATCGTATTTCCTAATTGAAATTCATACTCTTGTTTTTCTCTTAATACTGATTTTTTTATTACTATAACATATTCTTTATTGGCGTAAAGCTGCGAACAGACGCGAAACGTGGCGATCGAAAGTGTGAGAAGCACGTCTGGTGAGTCAACCTGCTGAATGGGCAGCACGTAATGCCATCAATAGCCCAGCAGGTGTAGGACAAAAAAGGGCAGAAAAACTAGCCGAAACCTGCCAAAGACACGCGCGTACGCATTGCGGCTGAAGTCAATTGGCCTTATCCTTGCCATAAAAAAAACAAAGAATGACAGGGCGGGATTTGTTTGTTTGACGTTTCCCACGCGATAATAATAAAGGGTTATTAAAATTACGGGTAAGGTAAATTCTTAGCATAGTCATTAGTTAGGTATATATGTACCTAGATACACATCATGCCCATTTCCATGGACAGGGGTAGGCAGAGATCACTTCGTATGACATATGTACATACATATGAGCATCCTTGGTGTCAGTCTATGCAGGGAAATAAGCAAGATAGGTATGTGTGTAATTTATTAAAGCATCTATCCTATACTTGTTAATCACTGCAAATGATTCAAATGATTTTTTATGTAATGGGCTTGAGTGCTCGTCTCCGAAATTTCGTAGATCTGTTAAGTATGAGTCACTCACAGCTCGTGTTTCACTAACTAGACAGCACCCAACGTGATAGGTAGTGAACTGTATCGCCGTATACATGCACTGACTATTACCAAAGGGTAAGGCAGGTTTCCTCACGACGATTTCCATCACCGTTAGCGACTCTAAAAAGGGAATAAATATACACAAGTCGTCTAGCGTATGTATTTACAACCATAGCTTAATATCCCAGTAGGAATTAGTATGATTAATAACTAACGGGACTTATCGCGTAAGTTTTTATATAATAAAGTTACCTTACGTTGTAGTAGCCTTGGTCACGGGTTCTGCCCTGTTATTATCATGAGTATAAATCGCAAATCTCTTAAAACTAGGAATTAGTATGTTAAATAAGGACTAAATAAAATACCTACATACGCCCCTACCATTGATTTTTAGGTAGGGGAAGTAGGTATGATATAAATTAGATAATAATATTAGGTCAGTCTGTTTGCACACAGTATTTGACAGGCAAATACAATGGGGATGTAAGTGGGAGATTAAGTTTAGAATGCGTTTAATGCATTGTTGATTCGGGAAGTATGTTGCACGAATTGTTTTTCAATTCAATATTTATTGTGTTTCAGTTCAATATATATAATTGGGAATGTTTTTTTTTCTGTTTCGTATAATTGTATTTAAGTAGACTCCGATAATAAAAGACAAACGCGTTTACGACCATTAAGTAGTCAGAGGTTCAGGTATCCATCTCTGCAATTGCGAAGGTAGTAATTATATGGCCCACCTCGAACCCACGTGTTGACCAGATAGTGTGTGACGCGGAGGTCAATTTACTACTGCGGAGGACAAATCTACCTCGATACCAAAAACCCACGTCTTGATTATTTTAATTTCCATCGCATAATGATAGATACCTATATAGATATAGATAGCCACAAACAATTTAACCATAAATAACTTTAAATTATTATTTCAAAAGTGTACAGGAATGCATCATTGACGATATTATTCATGATTAATCTTATAGAAATCCAAATATACTACCCAAAAATGTATAATAAGAAAAATGCTAAGAATAACTTTTGTTTAGCACCCAACACTTTTATACTTCACGCCAGAGCTTACAAACAGCTTGCTTCATTATTGCAATACATAATTACGTTCACAACACCATTTATTACTCCAAATCCTGCCGCCCTACTAAAATTTAGGGTGATAAGTACTCGGAAGTATGCATTCACAAAATTATGCAGTTTATTTAACAAAATCTCCCGCGCACTTAAGCTTTATAAAAACAAGGGCTGCAACGGACACACGTGTTCAGCCGCTCCAAGGAGGATGGATTACGGATCCGGGATCTCCTTGTTGCTTTGGTGGTCCTCGTAACTTATATTTTGTGTAATTTATTGAAAACAGGAGACGAGGGTTGTTTGATAGGTTTCTGTATGAGATAAATAATTAAGGTAAGCTATTGGTGAAAGGTTTTTAAAAGAAGGTAAATAATAATAGTAATTTATATTAATAAGTTTTGTTAATTTACTGTAAAGATTCTATTGTATGTATAATATATGTATAATAAAATCATAGTAATTTTATGTAGGTACTTATACTTAGATACTCTAAGTATAAGTATTTTAATATCTGTATTCTAAGCTTATATGTATGTCCCAATAATTAATTACACATTTTTATAGTACCTAAATCAAAAGCATTATATTAACTATGTAGGTTACCACCTATTACTTTTTACCCACTTTAGGTACCTATACTTGTTTCATAAAAGTGTTAAGTTATTACTTAACAACGGCCGTAGCCACATTTACACACCCCATTCTATCATCCGAGTTAACCCGAGTAACGCAGTCGGCGACAATGTCAAAATAGATGACCATCCAGATTGTACATGTGCTTTTGATTCCGGTCCGGGTAAAAAATTGTGAGGTAACCTACCTATTTTTTTAACCATGTTATTTAAATATATTGTATTTAAATATATTTTCAGTAAGTAAACAACAAAAAAATTCCGAATATTAAAAAAAAAGTTTTCCCACCTCATTTCAGTAAATACCGTAAACTCTGAAAGGCAAAGAGTGTCCCGTAAAGTGACAATGAGGCAATTAGGTTTTTGTCCATACCCGAACAAAGAGGTTGTATACCCATCGGCCGTGGGAACATCTGCTTCAGCCATTCATGAATGGTAAGCTCAAACAATGGAATTAAAAGTTTTGAATATTTACCTTTACCTTCAGGACGATGGTCAGGGATTTGAAGGGAGTGTAATCAGCTGTTTTCTGCCAAAATATAGCAGGTAATATATATGGAAGAAATTTTGTACCAGTTGACGAGTTTTACGGGTAGGTTACAAAATTTCCTAGATTATTTAGTTATATTTATAGAGTTGACAGATTAAAAGAAGATTGAGTGTCAACATTTCATTAATTAAGGATAGATATTACATTAATTTTGTAATGATACCAGATATAAGACTATTTTAACATAACTTCGTTCATGTAAAAAAGTGTACCGACACCTTCGTTTTAATTAATTAATTAATTGTGTGGATATTTTTATATTATTGCAAAATATCACATATTCCTCAATAATTTTGTTCTAAAATGGTCGCTAATATTTATGGTGATATTACACACATAATAATGGTTATCCCTAAAAGTAGCTATACTTAAATAATTTTATGCATAGAGATGAAATATGCTACAGAATTAACCTTGAACCATCTTATTACCACGTTAACCTATTTAATACAAACCTCTCATAAGATACGCATATATTTATCTAGCCCTAAACTAACTCAGTCTAGATAACAAAAAAAAAACAAACGAATTTACGACCATTAACCCTTGCGGGGTAGTCAGAGCTTCAGGTGTCCATCTCCGCAATTGCTAAGCTAGTAGTTTTATAGCCACCTCGAACTCATGTGTTGACCAGACAGTCAGAACTCAATGTGACAGGTGATTCACTCAGTCGCTCAGTCTAGATAAACGTGTACTTCACTACATAATATAAAACAAAGTTGCTCTCTCTGTCCGTATGTCCCTTTGTATGGTAAATCTTTAAAACTACGCAACGGATTTTAATGCGGTTTTTTTAATAGATAGAGTGATTCAAGATGAAGGTTTATATGTATGTATAATAACATCCATTAAATAGTGGAGTAGGCTATATATTTTATACCCGTGCGAAGCCGGAGAGAGCCGCTAGTATATTATATATTTATGCATAAAAACAAAATGGCGGAAGATATGCAAAACAAAATGGCGACCGCCTTATCTCCGCGACGAATAATTTATGTTACATCTACGTATAACGTCGCGGTTCGTGTGAGATCATAACACGAGCTCATTACTGTATCATAACGCCAGTTTTACTGCTCAACAATGTCTATTAAATTACTAATTATTATAACGGTTTCATTTTATGAATATTTACATAAGCATTAGCTCGTGTTAGTAAAAATAATAAAAAAACCTACGCGTTCACGACCATTATCCCTTGCGGAATAGTCAGAGGTTCCGGTGTCCATCTCCGTATAATTCTATGGCCACCTCGAACCCACGTGTTGATCAGATAGTTAGTACTCAATGTGACAGGTGGTAAACCATGTCGCCATAATAATAAACAAGCACTAACTATTACCTGTTCGACGAACAGATAGGTTTCCTCACGATGTTTACCCTCACCGTATAATTCGATGCATTTCGTATATGTGTTTTTATTACAAAAAGGTACATAGAAATTCATTAAACTTAATTTCCATTGGTACATGCTCAAGTGGGATTTGAACCCTGTACTTACTGATAAAGAGCCAAGCCCCAAACAACTGAGCTTCGTCGAATTACTGAGCTACGTCGAATTCTACGTATACTAAATACGTTAGGCACAATAGTCAGTTTTTTCCATAACAGTAGTAAATAGACTGTAAATAGTCCTTTTGTCTTGTCACCGGCTGTTAAACACGTTTTCAGGGGCGTGTCCCAACAATGCCAGTAATGGCAGAGAAATCACGTATTAGGAAGCTGCAATAAATGAAAATATGGGATTCCTCCTCATTTCATAATAGCCAAACCGACAGTATACACCTCTCTTAGAAAATTGTACTTATTGTAAAACATTTTTTAATATTGTTATTCTGAAAATATTTAGTATCTAAATTATATAATAATCTACGGATTGGCAGTAGGTAATTATATAAAAACCTAGGTAATTAATCGTACTACTAACATCTCGAAATAGTTTTCTTACGATAAAAGTATTACTTAGTTTATTTTGTATAACATACTTGACTTAAAAATGCATTTTTTTTCTTTCGTATTGTTTATATAAGAGACATGTTTATTGGTTACCATGACAACGGTAGAACAAGCGGGAAATCTGAAGCTTAAAATCGTTGTGTTTAATTTAACATAATATTACTAATAAAGATTACATATAACTACTTACTTGTTTCATTTTATCACCTTAATAGACACTAATAAGAAGATACCTAGATAATAAGTAGGTAACTATAATAGTACCTACTATTTACTATATCATTGATACTAAACGTACCATATAATATTAATATAAACCCGACCACTACACATAAAGATGTAACTAAATAAAGTCAATTTGTCAAACAAACTTTTATACCATTGTCAAAATTGACATACGAGAGTTGTATGGCCATTGTCAATACCTGTGCCATTGATTTTTTTATGCAAGGCCCTGGGATAAAGGTGTTTCTGCCAGTCCAGTCTCAATTCGAACTAGCAAGCGTACGGTGTATGAAGAGACATATAGATAAATACTTATATAGTCTAGGAAATAGTCAAATAAATAGTATATAAAAGTGTATAAATGGTGCATTGTGATTTTAGCAGTTTATTAACCATGAAACTGCCATACATGAGTTTGGTAAAGGAGGATTTAGGCAAGCACAATCGTAAGTTGCATGTGAGACGAGCTTTTGTTTTTTATTTATAATTCACCTTTTTAGAGCGAACCTACTTATGTGACATAAAATGGATTCTGCAATTTTTCTTTGACAAAAAATGGATTGTAAAAATTTTACGATTTTTATTGACTTTGAAATAGAAAGTTTTATTTCGCAATAAATGTTGAGATGAATAGGCGGAGGGCCCTTCAATATAGTTTTATAGTAATAAATATAAATATTGTTGGCAAAAAATACCGAGTATATTGTTTTAAATAAAAAACTTACGAAACAAAAGTTCATTCATAATGACATTTTTGCAAAAAAATATTTATATTTTTGTCGCATTTTTTATTTCAGTTTTTTAATTATAAATACACTTCTATACAATACTTGTATACTACGCATATTCACAGTTATAACTACCTATACATAAGTTATTATATATCAGTTTATAATGATATTTAAAAAAAAATTTTGAAGATTACATTATTAATACAACCTTGTTACGTCACCGAAATGTTTTCTGTTAGGGTGACGACCATAAATAAATAAATGTAATAAAATTGTCCTTTTTGATAAAAAGCGTATGTAAAAATAGGTAACAAGGTTATCTAGTTTGCTTATATTTTTACCTAGATATATTATAAATTTAAAGTACAGTCAGAGTTAAAAGTGCAGTCCCAGTAACTTTTTATAAGATTTAAGTTTATAAGAACAAAAGACAATGTTTCACATTTTAAAACTGGTGTCACTATGCATTATCATGGCCCACTATACGTTCGCGTGATTCGAAATAAAAATATTGTCTTTTGTTCTTATAAACATATACCTTATAAAAAGTTACAAAGACTGCACTTTTAGCGTTGACTGTACATACCTACTAACTTTTCAATTTATAGCTAAAAGCAAACATACAAATGTTTAAGGTACAGGAAACAAATATGACTAATACAGAGAGATCCATTATACCTACATATCTTATCTCAACTATTTTAAGCAGGCGCCCTTCAGAAAAAAAGGGACTATGAATGAATATTTATTTTTGCACTGGCTTTGAAAGGGTTAACCTTCTCTTAAGGAGCGTTTCATACTCAAGTTCTTTTATTCAATATAAGTACGAGTACTGTACATTAATTGAAAGTCGAACATTTGCCTGACACTGGTTCTCTCTTAGCATTGAAATTTTACCGTTGGTTCGGAAGCCCTGGCTCGGAGAATAACCAACAAGAAACTCCGTCTTTCAGGATTTTTTGCCCAGTGCCAGTTACATAAGAACATTTCTAATATGAAAGTGCAAGTAATTGCATAACAGAAACTTAATTAGAGGCTTAAAAATACATAATATAGTCATTACTCAATGTGACAGGTGGTAAGCCATGTCGCCATTTACAAGCACTAATTATTACCTGGTTGAGGAACCTGGAGGAGGTTTCTTCACGATGTTTTCCCTCACCATTTCATTTGACGCATTTCGAAAATGTATTTTTATTATGATTATATTGGGTGTATGTGTGTGTTTCTGTATATAATTTACCCTCATTAATAAAATCACAATACATATGTACCAAGATATGTATATACATGTAAAACGTATTACGAATCCCCAATTCCCCGACTCAGACAAACCTATTTCGCTCCATACACCTCACACACTCGGCGCTTATAGTTACTTCCATCAATAAACAAAACAATAACATGTTTACAACGATAAATAGCGAACACATGTCGGCGTTTACAAAATGTCTGCCGTCAATATCCCCTATTCCGCCAAATAATCTCCAAAGGTGATTTGTAAGTATTAACTGCGGGCGCGAGATTCAATGAATTATTCATGGCGTCGATGCGATGTTGTTTTTCAGTTCTTTCACGTGCTTTTGTTTTTTTATTGATTCGACGTAGCTCAGTTGTTTGGGGCTTGACTCTGTATCAGTGGGTACAGGGTTCAAATCCCGCTTGAGCATGTACTAATGGAAATGAAGTTTAATGAATTTCCATGTACATTTTCGTAATAAAAATATATTTAGGAAATGCGTTTTCTATGACGTGAATGCGTTTGTCTGTCGTAGGAGGCGACTAAGGGACTAGGGGTAAATTGAATCTATTGGCCGATGGGCTGGTAATCTGTCACTAATGTTCCATTATGACATTCAAGGGGCAAACAGAACATTGGAGACATTAATATCAGAGAAACAAATTTAGGTTACATTGCATTAATACGGACCATTGCTGATAGGTTTCTAGCCTATCGACTAATAAAAATATACTTTCGCTAGATAGGAGAATAGATTTATTTTCGCTTCATAGACGTGCATACACCTCTTCATATACATTCGCAAATACAATATTATTATTATTATACATACTAGCGACCCGCTCCGGCTTCGCACGGGTATAAAATATATAGCCTACTCCACTATTTAATGGCTCTTGAATCACTCTATCTATTAAAAAAACCGCAACAAAATCCGTTGCGTAGTTTCAAAGATTTAAACATACAAAGGGACATAGGGACAAAAAAGCGACTTTATTTTATACTATGTAGTGATAGTGATGTATATGGTTCCAACCACGAACCAAATTATAAAGAGGACCCGGCGAAAGGCGCGGTCCCCGTTACGCGCTGCGGAGTCTAAAATGGCGTGTTTTAATTGGTTGTAATATCTCCCCTCCATCCCGCGTACCTCGTTTCACCCCGCATAATGCCACGCTAGTTTCCATACAAATATTGCGTAAGGCCCACTCCTCTTATTCATTACTCCATGGTTCCAAACGTAAAATTTTCTCGGAAATTCCTTAACAAAATGTCACTAATACCCAATAGGTATCCCTTAAAACTTCGATAATCATGCCAAAGACTAACTAGATAAACATAACATAAACATATGCTTCACGACTTGTGTATACACACTCCCTTTTTTATTATGGCGGGGTAGTCAGAGGCCTGAGTGCACATCTCCAAAATTTCGAAGGCATGTTAGGTATGAGTCACTCGAATCCCGTGTTTCCCTTGATAGACAGCACCCAACGTGATAGGTAGTGAACCGTATCGCCGTATACAGGCACTGGCTATTGCCTATCCCGAGGGATGGGCAGGTTTCCTCACGATGTTTACCCTCACCGTTAGCGACTGTAAATTATGTACGTAAATGAAATACACATATTTTAAATTTCATTCATTGGTACATGCCAGAGCCGGGATTCGAACCTAGAACCTTTTCTCATAAAAAGTCCGAGTTCTTACCCACTGGGCTACAGTCGCTATAACTGCTATAACTAGATATTGTCTATGAAATCCCCTAACCAGACATGTGAAGTAACTCTCCAGTTATTTTTTTATTTAAACCAGAGACTTGAATATTCATAGGAAGGGTGTTAGCGCTTTTTAATTAGTTTCATTTGAATTAAGCATGCACCTACACATTCATGTATACGGCATTATGTAGATACCACATTATTTAAGCAACGTGTATATATTATAATAATAATTAAGACATTATTACACAAATTAAACTAGCCCCTTGGTAAGTTTATTTAAGACTTGTGTTAAGGGTACTAGTCTACGTATATTTAACAAATATATACGTGAGGGAAAACATCGTGAGGAAACTTACCTGTTCCCCGAACAGGTAATAGTCAGTGCTTGTAACTGACGACATGGCTTATCATCTGTCACATTGAGTACTGATTATCTGGTCAACACGTGGGTTCGAGGTTGTCATAGAATAGTCACCTTCGCACTTGCGGATATGGACATCTGAACCTTTGACTACCCTGCAAGGGTTAATGTTCGTGAACCCGTTTGTCTTTTGTTTTTGTCTTACTCGGAAGACTTAGAATTGTCAATGCACATTTATAATATTTTGACAGTTGTTTTTTTTATTTGTTGCAGCGTGCCGCAGAGAGGCTTCGGCCAGACGCGGCCTTTCAGCCGACACACTGGCCATCATGAAGGAGAAGAGCAAAAATGCGGCCAGGTGAGAAGATGTAGTGACTAAGATTGAAAAGAGCATGCTTTTATGGTTTGGACATGTTATAAGGATGAATGATAGCAGATGGACAAAAGGAATATATATGAGTGAAGTGGAAGGGCGGTTACGTAGGGGCCGGTCCAATAAGACATATGACAGTCAGATAGACGCTATATTGAAAAAAGGTGACGTTAGGAGTACCTATAACCGCCGAGAGTGTATGAGAGGATGTATGAATGTCAATGAAGCGAAAGTGGTCTATCAGGATCGGGACAGATGGGGATCCGTGTTCTCTGCCTACCCCTCTACAGGGAATTAGGCGTGATGTGCATACATATATTCACACCTCAACGTCCTAGCGGAATAGATAAAGTTTAAAAATAACCACCTTGTACGCTACATGCAAACTTATATTACATAACTACAAAACAAACGCGTTCACGACCATTAACCCTTGCGGGGTCAGAGGTTCAGGTGTCCATCTCCGCAATCGCGAAGGTAGTAATACTATGGCCACATCGAACCCACGTGTTGACCAGATAGTCAGTACTCAATGTGACAGGTGGTAAGCCATGTCGCCATTTACAAGCACTAACAACTATTACCTGTTCGGGGAACAGGTAGGTTTCCTCACGATGTTTTCCCTCACCGTAGTATCCGACACATGTCGCAAATGTATTTTATATTACGAAAATGTACATAGAAATTCATTAAACTTAATTTCCATTGGTACATGCTCAAGCGGGATTTGACCCCTGTACTGATACAGAGCCAAGCCCCAAACAACTGAGCTACGTCGTATAAATCCTAATGTGTAAAAATAAGCTATATGTATAATCTAATCTTACCAACGGTGAGGGAAAACATCGTGAGGAAACCTGCCTATCCCTCAGGATAGATAATAGTCAGTGCCTATATACGGCGATACGGTTCACTACCTATCACGTTGGATGCTGTCTATCTAGTGATACGCGGGCTTCGAATGACCCATACCTAACATGCCTTCGAAATTTCAGAGATGGGCATTCAAGCGGACTACCCCGCCATATTAAAAAAGGGAGTGTGTATACACAAGTCGTGAAGCGTATGTTTATCTAGTTAGTCTTTGGCATGATTATCGAAGTTTTAAGGGATACCTATTGGGTATTAGTGACATTTTGTTAGAGAATTTCCGAGAAAATTTTACGTTTGGAACCATGGAGTAATGAATAAGAGGAGTGGGCCTTACGCAATATTTGTATGGAGTGTGTATACACAAGTCGTGAAGCGTATGTATGTATGTAATCTAATCTAATCTTCTATCTTCTACACCAGATCGCGCCGCGAGAAAGAAAATGCAGAATATATGGAGCTAGCAAAGATGCTGCCCCTCCCCGCAGCTATTACGTCACAGCTGGACAAGGCTTCTGTCATCCGGCTCACCACCTCATACCTCAAGATGAGACAGGTGTTTCCTGACGGTAAGAAAGGGTCTCTACCTATACTATAAAACTAATACTATAAAAGAGGGTCTAAGAGATTGGTGGTTTCAGAATAGGTGACCATCTTAATCTACAAGAGTTTTCGTCAAGATTTGATGTTCTTGATTAATAGTTTCAGGATGGGTGTCTTTGGGTGATCATCTGAATGTATGAGTTTTCGTCAACATTTTATTGAGATTTGATGCTCTTTGGAAACTCACTTTTTCCTGATAATTGGTATCTAACGAGATAGATGGTAAACAAAAATACACAAACGCGTTCACGCTTATCATCCGTTGCGGGGTAGTCAAAGGTTCACGTGTCCATATCTACATTTGCGAAGGTAGTAATTCAAATGCCACCTCGAACCCACATGTTGACCAGATAGTCAGTACTCAATGTGACAGATGATAAGCCGTGTCGCCATTTACAAGAACCAACTATTACCTGTTCTTAGAATAGGTAGGTTTTCTAACGATTATTCAGCGCATTTTGCAAATATCTACATTTTTATTGGTTTGTAATATAAATCAGAATCCAGGACATTTTTCTTCGCGTCAATTCAATATTAACATCGACTTCTTCCCGTATTAACATCCGTTTCTTTTAGGCCTGGGTGACGCATGGGGCACGGCTCCCCCGCCACCGCAGCCACGGGAACTCAGCATCCGGGAACTGGGATCACATCTGCTTCAGACCTTGGATGGCTTCATCTTCGTGGTAGCTCCCGACGGGAAGATTATGTACATCAGTGAGACCGCGTCCGTTCATCTTGGCTTGAGTCAGGTGACTATATACATACACACACATTTATACAATAAAGTCAAAGTCAAATGTTTTTATTCAATATAAGTACAAGTACAGTACATTCATTGAAAGTCAAAACATTTGCCTGACACTGGTTGTCTCTTGGCATTGAAATTCTACCGTTGGTTCGGAAGCCCTGGCTCGGAGAAGAACCAACAAGAAACTCCGGATATAATAATAATATTGTAGGACATTATTACAGTAATTAGACTAGCCGTTTGGTAAGTAAATTTAAGACTTGTGTTAAGGGTGCTAGTCAACGTATATTTAAGAAATGTACTCATTATACATAGATGAATACATATATAGCATATATAATCAACGACCAGACTGGAAAGCAGAAGAAAAGCGTAGTTATTAACTCTGCCTCCACCGGGAATCGAACCCGGGACCTTACGATTAGCGTTCAGGAGGCTAACCGATTGCGCCACGGAGGTCGTGAAATTTGTTTTTCCACTAACAACTTCAAACCGTCACTGAAGTGATATTGAACTACGATTTTTCAATAAGCATAAGTCGGTTTTGTCCCCAGAAAGTCGGTAATCACTTTATGGAATAGTCTTTTCAAAAAAACAAGAATAAAACCTAAATTCACATCCGTTAACTGTCCTTTTGGGACCTTACTCCACTCCACATTGTAGGCACAATATTACTTCAATATCGATACAGTAATACTTCAGTGGCTGTAATTTGACACATTAAGCACTTTGCTATGAGTAAGGCCCCGGGACTTTATCAACTTTTTAATTAATGCTCTCAGCACCGAAAAAGTTACACCGAACGTGTACGAGGGGTTTACTGAGACGTTAACTTAACAAGTGCTGCTTTTACTTATATCCCAATTAATAAACACAGTCGTTCGCAGGTAGAGTTGACCGGTAACTCCATCTATGAGTACATTCACCAAGCTGATCATGAAGAGATGAGCGCAGTACTAAGTATGCAGCATTCCTACTTGGGCCACCATAGCACTAGTAATGGGTAAGTAATTATAGTTTTAAGAGATTCGCGATTTACACTTATGATTAATAACTAACGGGACTTATTGCGTAAGTTTTTATATAAGAAAGTAATAAAGTAAAGCGAGTACTTTATTATATAAAAACTTACGCGATAAGTCACGTTAGTTATTAATCATGGGTAAGTAAGTTTGAACATGTAAACGTTCGAACATCGAAAGTTTGAATATGCTCGCATTCGATCATCGAAATTAAGTTTTAGAGTAGTGATTATGTCTTGATTTCGGTGATCGAAAATAATTTAAGGAAACAGAAGTTTAATTTAAATTGATTGACCTGATTGAATTTTGTTACGGAATACTCAAAATTCTCTTGTATGATACTTAAAAAATAAATGGTACTTAGATTATAGCATATACCATTATGTGTAAAGCTGATGAAATTCTCATAGGTACAATAATTTTGGAAAAGTGTGTTCTTTACCCGAATTTACTGTATTAGACAATGGTTCTAAGAAAATATTAGCCGTCTGACCCTTTTAACATATCTATTAATTCAATATGGACAAAAAAAAGACAAACACATTCACGACCATTAACCCTTGCGAGTTAGTCAGAGGTTCAGTTGTCCATCTCCGCAATTGCGAAGGTAGTAATTCTATGGCCACCTCAAACCCACGTGTTAACCAGATAGTCAGTACTCAATGTGACAGATGGTAAGCCAAGTTGCCATTTACAAGCACTAACTATTACCTGTTCGGGAACAGGTAGGTTCAAGATGGAATATTGGTAAAATTTTATTCTTCTTGAGGTGCCATCTCCCAATAGGAGGTCGGCCAATCGTATGGCTTGATTTTACTTGAGGTTTTTAATCATCAAGGCAAGCTGGACTTTATTGACTGCTACGCAAAATTTTATTAACCATCACCTAATAGATTATATGTTAACTTAGCTACCGTTCTTCTCGGCATATCGTAAGAGGCAACTGTATGTCTTAGCTCACTTTAAGATTAATAACTAACGGGACTTATCGCGTAAGTTTTCATATAATAAAGTTACCTTTATTAATCCGACGTTTCGGCTACGTTGCAGCAGTCATAGTCTGCCCGTGTCCATGGCTGCTGCAACGTAGCCGAAACGTCGGGTTAATAAAGGTCACTTTATTATATAAAAACTTACGCGATAAGTCCCGTTACTTATTAATCATGAGTATAAATCGCGAATCTCTTAAAACTATAGTCATTTTTTAGCATGAAAATTGGGGTTGTTTGCTAGCCCATCTCCCAATGGATTCCATGTACCCCTAGTCCCTTAGTCACCTTTTGCTTTCCTTGCAGATATCCAGTAATAGGGGCGTGGGGACCCACAGTGGACATCGAGTGTGAAAGAGCCTTTTTCATTCGGATGAAATGCGTATTAGCTAAGAGGAATGCTGGATTGACAACCTCTGGGTATAAGGTAAGAAGAAAAGTACATAACATACGCTTCACGACTTGTGTATACACACTCCCTTTTTTATTATGCCGGGGTAGTCAGAGGCTTGAATACCCATCTCCGAAATTTCGAAGGTATGTTAGGTATGGGTCATTCGAAGCCCGCGTATCACTAAGTAGACAGCACCCAACGTGATAGGTAGTGAACCGTATCGCCGTATATAGGTACTGACTATTACTTATCCTGAGGGATAGGCAGGTTTCCTCACGATGTTTTCCCTCACCGTTAGCGACTGTAAAAGTACATAATTAATAGTTTGGACCTTGGCTCAGTATCGAGGGTACAGGGTTCAAATCGCGCTTGAGCTTGTACCAATAGAAATGAAGTTTAATGAACTTTAATGAATTTCATTTCCATTTTCGTAATAAAAAATATATTTACAAAATGCGTCGAATAATGAATAGTCATATTAACATATATACGTATTACCTTTATTAACATATACAATCACGTCCTTTATTCCTTTTCGGGGTGGACAGAACCTCGGAGATATAATATCCTCGGTCACTGTTTAGCATGAATATTGGGGTTGCGTTGTTAAAAAGAAACATTGGTGACAGATTGCTAGCCTATCGCCCAATAGATTCTATTTACACCTAGTCCCTTCGTCGCCTCCTACGACCTATAACCGCCGAGTGTGTATGAGAAAATGTTTGAATGTCAATGAAGGGAAAGTGTAAACCCCACTACAGGGAATCAGGCGTGATGTGTATGTATGTATATATGACGCCAATACAAGCAAATCTAAATCGATTTCGATTATTTGTCTATGATAATTATATGTATGACATCACATACTCAAACTCTTCCGTGTCCCCAGGTAATCCACTGTTCGGGCTACCTCCGTGCCAGGCACTTTCCCGAGGGGGCGGCCCCCCTAGGCTTGGTGGCAGTGGGTCATTCGCTGCCACCGTCTTCCGTGACAGAGTTGAAACTGCATTCCAACATGTTCATGTTTAGAGCAACGTTGGACATGAAGCTTATCTTTGTTGATGCGAGGTAAGTGTGGAAAATATTACGTAGATGTACAGTCAACGCTAAAAGTGCAGTCCCAGTAACTTTTATAAGGTTTACGTTGATAGGAAAAGACAATATTTTTCATTTAGTACGCGAACGTATAGTGGCCATGACAATGCATAGTGGCGTCAGTTTTAAAAGTTATCTAGATAAGGAGACACTATTATGCCAATTGAACTAGCCCCTTGATAAGTTGGCTTAAGACTTGTGTTAAGGTTACTTATCAATGTGTATTTAAGAAATATGGACTTATTAAAGATAAAATAATACATAATATAACATATATTATCAACGGTCACACTGAAAGGCAGAAGGAAAACGTTGTTCTTAATTCTGCCTCCATCGGGACTCAAAGCCGGGACCTCCCGATTAGTGTTCACGCGTTAACCGTTACTGTCAACGCAGTGGTCAAAAAATGATTATTCGAGAGTAACTTGTAAGCATTACACGGTCAGATACTTTGCCTATTTATAGACGTGACCATGTATAGTTTTAGCTGTGTATAATAAACATACGCTTCACGACTTGGGTATACACATTATTGTGGCGGGATAGTCAGTGGTTTGAATGCCCATTTCCGAAATATCGAAGGCATGTTAGGTATGGGTCACACGAAGCCCGCGTTTCACTATATAGAT
This sequence comes from Leucoptera coffeella, assembly GCA_030578115.1. Taxonomy (NCBI): domain Eukaryota; kingdom Metazoa; phylum Arthropoda; class Insecta; order Lepidoptera; family Lyonetiidae; genus Leucoptera; species Leucoptera coffeella. The sequence continues at coordinate 139,444 of JAMBLF010000997.1, forward strand.
AGCACCCAACGTGATAGGTTGTGAAACGTATCGCCGTACACAGTCACTGGTACCTATACCGAGGGATAGACAGGTTTATTCACGATGTTTTCTATCACCGTAAGCGACTGTAAACTATGTACGTAGAGAAAAATTTTAAATTCACATATTTCAATTTAATTTCATTGGTGCAGAGCTGGAATTCAAACCTAAGACCTTTCTCATAAGAAGTCGGAGGTCTTACTATACATTCTATAATCTTATTGTTTAATCATTTCGAAGATAATAAAATAAGCTTTTATTAATGGATGAAGAAAAAAGGGTTGTTGTTATTCCAATAATGAAAATTCCTAATAAATACAATACGAAAGCAAAACTTTCAAGTTAAAAGTAAACTCAAATAAAAATACGATTTCAAAGCGTGTTTTAAATACATTTAACTTTACCCACAAAACAATACTACCCAACTCGTGTACACTAATAAAAGAATTATAACCTTAAAAATAAAACGTCAAAACTGTCATTCAAACGTCAAAATATGCGTATACCCGCCAACGTTTTCAACTATTGTGTTATATTACGTTTTATTAGTTCACGCTAATCAGCCGCGGACGGTCGTTAAGCGTTCGGAGAAATGCGGCAATAAATAATAATAATAAGACAAAGGTATGAGCTTCGACATGGGGCATTGGTCATACTTGTTATTCGTTCATTTAGGGACCTGAGATCGATATTTGCTGGTTATATTGAATACTAGCGACCCGCTCCGGCTTCGCACGGGTATAAAATATATAGCCTACTCCACTATTCCATGGATGTTATTATACGTATAAACCTTCCTCTTGAATCACTCTATCTATAAAAAAACCGCATCAAAATCCGTTGCGTAGTTTCAAAGATTTAAGTATAAAAAGGGACATAGGGACAGAGAAAGCGACTTTGTTTTATACTATGTGGTGAAGAATAAAAACGTTTATTTCACAACTACAAGAGACACACGAACAACTTATAAATAGATTAGATTTAGATTAGATTTTAATACAAACACACAAGTAGTTTTGTATATGCCATTGTGGTGAACACGGTGAAAAAGGTTCCGTTTTAGCTTGGTGTGTTAAGAATGGTGGACCATCGTAACGCTGACATTGTAACGGAACATAGTCATCATATTGTGATGAAGATGTCAACATGCATGTTGTGTTTCAAAAGAGTGACCAACGAACTAAATATAAAGAGGATCCGGCGAAAGGCGCGATCCCCGTTACTCGGTGTGGTGTCTAAAATGGCGTGTTTTAATTGGTGCGGAGTCTAAAAATGTGTAGTAGAAAGATACCTGTTTTGTCTCACAAAATGCCGTGTTTTAATTGGTTGTAATATCTCCCCTCCATCCCGCGTACCTCGTTTCACCCCGCGTAATGCCACGCTAGTTTCCATACACATATTGCGTAAGGCCCACTCCTCTTATTAATTACTCCATGGAGTGACCTACGTGACCGCCCTTCCACCTCACTCACATACGAGTATTGTAGCTGTCGTCTATCTAATAATAATAGTAATAATCCTTTATTGAAACTCTACAATAAAATAGAAGACACAATAATATTGTTGAATAATTACCTATATAAAAATGTTATACACGAATAAGTTGTTATATCTGTCAATTAGTGTGTGCCGTGGAGATCCCAAATGGCGTCCAGCTCGGCGGGAATCTACGGAGTGCGGGCTCCGTAAATCCGCCGATTTTCAGCGTTTTTGCTTATTATCGCCGATCATCTAATTGTAAAATGAACGTTGTTTGTCAAGAATGGGAAAAATAATATCAAAGATACTTGTAGACGTAAAATTCTAAGTTGGTATCGAACTTAAATAAAAGAACTTGATACGCCTATAAACAGAATTAAATTATCCGTGTATCATGTTATGGTGATCCTATAAGATATTCAAAGGAATTTCCGATATTGCGAATTATATGACGATATGAAGCTTATTTCTTAGCTGTCAATGTGACAGGTTTCATGTAAAGCCAACATAACTGACGACCGATGTTTTTTCTCTTAGGTTATATGTGTGTAATGGTCAAATACATACATATACATCGCGCTTGTTCCCCAATAGCGCAGTAGGCAGAGATCACCGATGCCTGTATAATATAATAATAATATTCGGGACACTATTACACCAATTGAACTAGCCCCTTGGTAAGTTCATTTACGACTTGTGTTAAGGGTACTAGTCAACGTATATTTAAGAAATATATACTTATTATATATAGATAAGTACATATATAGCATATATAATCAACGACCAGACTGGAAAACAGAAGAAAAGCGTACTTCTTAACTCTGCCTCCATCGGGAATCGAACCCGAGACCTCACGATTAGCGTTCAGGTGGTTAACCAATTGCGCCACGGAGGTCTCTATGTCTCGATCCTAAACAATTCTCACAACAACCATGCAGATTCACTCCGCGATAATAGATATGTATTTCTAACTTCACTCATTTGAATAAGTTACGAATATGTCGTCTATCCAGAGCTACATACATTTTTCCCTTATTGAATCCTACACTAAACTTATACCTATAGTTAATTGAATAATTTGGTTGTGAGAAAACATCTTAAAAAACCTAATATTTTCCCGAAATAGTCTATATTCAGTATCTGTATACGGTGTCACGGTTTACCACCTGTTACATGGATATTGAGTATCAGGTAAAACATAGGTTTGAGTGACCAAAGACACAAAAAATTTAGTACAGATGTGATGTCTACTGATCTTACTACATATTCCGAAAGGGTTGCACGGGTATTAAATAATTATTTGTACATATATATTTCCTGGGTCCGTTTTAGCCTAAATATTAGGGTTATAGTATCATATGGAACGTTAGATACATACATGTTACTAACCCATCGTCCAATAGATTCCATTCACCAATATTTCTTTAGTTGCCTCCTACGACATGCCGGGAAGAACGGCAGCTAGTTAGCATTCTTTTTACGTACTAGACTAGCACGGGACTTATTATATATACATCTAACAGCGAACGCCATTTTTGGCGAAAATGAGTTAAATTATACAGTTCGATTCAATATTTTTTTCTGCATCGATTGTGGTTGATTTCATGGCAAAATGATGACTTTTTTGGCGTCAAGACGGTAAAAATATTGTATATTTTTCGTTTTCACGACAACTTTTTCAACTTTAAACCTCTCCTGTAAAGTTTGTTTGGCGTTTAGGACAAGTGCGCCGTTAGATGAAAATGAAATGAAAATCTTTTTATTCAATATAAGGATCATAAAATCACTTATTGAAATTAATAAAACTAATGGCACTTCGTAAAGAAAAATCTCTGCAGAGAAGAAGTGCCAAGAAACTCTGCAGACAATGTGTACATTAAACTTAATAATAATTCATTAGAACATGATCAAAGCTTCACATTCAACAAATAGTGTTTAACAACAAACTTAAGGGGAGTCCCAATAAGAACTGGAACGGGAAACCATGACCACACAAAAATGAAACGTCAATCGTCAAATATTATATGTAATCTTAATTGAATTAGCGTTGCCATCCCTTCGCCCAAGGTAAGTAAAAAACGAGCAAGGGCTTAATAAACGAAATGCAAGCGTCGCTCGTAAACCGTGAACAATCACGGTGGGTCTCCATTCCATTTCACGGATTGGGAAGCCTTTGAAATGCCTCAAGTTTGGGTGAATAGCGGGGACTGACTCTTGAAACATTAATATATATTTCTTCTCTACAGAGTTTGTCTTTACAAAGTGCCATTAGTTTTTCTATCTAAATTGATTTATTTTATTATATTATTTTATTTATTATATTTATTTTATTTATTATATTTATATCTAAATTGATGACATATTTTTATGACAAATGTTTTTTTTTTGACGTTCAATAAGTGATATTAATATCCTTATGTTGAATAAAAGATTTTCATTTCATTTCATATAGTTTTTTTGCGTAGCTCAGTCACTGGGGACTTACTTCTGCATCAGTGTGTACAGGGTTTAAACCTTGGACGGTGTACTATTGAAAATTTTCTGAGTTTTGTTGTATATTTTCACTATAAAAATATATTTTTGCCATATGAGTTAGAATCTTTTTGCTGCGACAATAACATGCACAAGCTATACCCCCTAGTTTGTAAGTTTGATTTGTAAAATATTTGTATTGTGTGTGTTTTTGTGGCTGTAAATAAATGCTTTATTATTATTATAAAAGCACTGATTACTATGGTGAGGGAAAACATCGTGAGGAAAACCTACCTGTTCCTCGAACAGTTTATAGTTTATGATAATCTCGAACCCTCGAGTTGACCAGATAGTCAGTACATAATGTCACAGGTGGCAAAACTTGTTGTCATTTACAAGCACTGGCTATTCCCTGTTCGGGGAACAGCTAGGTCTCTTTACAATGTGTTCCCTCGCTGTAGTATTCGATGCATTATGTAAATGTATTTTTATTCCAAAAATGTATTCCGGGATTTGAATCCTGTACTCACTGATACTCTGTAGAATAGATCACGAAATTTCCTCAGTCAGACTATTTACATACTCTCTTGGTATACTATGTAAAATAAAGTGAATTTTGATATGTTATGCGGATGAATGAGAGTAATTTGACAAAAGGGATAAATGTGACTGAAGTGGAAGGTCATTTACGTAGGGGTCAGTCCAATAAGACTAATGACAGTCATATAAACGACATATTGAACCTGTCACAGTGAACACTGCCTATCTGGTGGTTCGAGGTGCCCATAGAATTACTACCTCTAAAATTGCGGAGATGAAAACCTTAATCTCTGACTATCCCGCAAGGGTTAATGATCGTGAACGCGTTTGTCTTTTTGAAAAAGGGTGACGCTAGAAGTGCGTATAACTGCCGAGTGTGTATGAGGATGTGTATGAATGTCAATGAAGCAAAAGTAGTTTGTCAGGATCGGGTATGATTGGGAACCGTGATTTGTACCTACCCATATGTAGCGAAATAGCCGTGATGTGCATGTATGTAAAATTAACTTTAGTTTAATCACTATTATAAGAAACAGCTAAGACAGACTTTGCGGGGTAGTCTGAGGTTCAGGTGTCCATCTCCGCAATTGTGAAGATAGTAATTCTATGGCCACCTCGAACCCACGTGTTGACTAGATAGTCAGTACTGATAGGTGGTGAGGCCATGTCGCCATTTACAACTAAGTATTATTTACCTGTTCGGGGAACAGGTAGGTTTCCTCACTCTCACCGTAGTATTCGATGCATTTCGTAAATGTATTTTTATGACGAAAATGTACATAGAAATTCATTAAACTTCATTTCTAATGGTACATGCTCAAGCGGGATTTGAAACTTGTACCCACTGATACAGAGTCAAGCCCCAAACAACTTAGGTACGTCGAATAAATTAAAAAAAACTACTGATATAATCGCCATAAGTCTTCTTTTGCGAATGCAGTAAAAATCGTTTGCCAAGATGAAATATACACCTTACAAGTAAGAGTCGTAAAGGCTTTGATTGTTCTCCGCTTATTAAGATGGCAAGCCGTACCGAAGCCAACGCCAATTGAACATACATACACATCATACATACATACCAAGCCCTTTTCTAGAAAGGTATGTAGAGATTAATCCATACATACGCTTCTCGACTTGTGTATACACACTCCCTTTTTGATTATGACGGTAGTGCCCATTTCCGAAATTTTGTAGGCATGTTAAGTATGGGCCACTTAAAACCTGCGTTTCAATAGATAGCACCCAACGTGATAGGTAGTGAACCGTATCGCCGCATAAAGGCACTGGCTATTACATATATCGATGAAAAAGCAGGTTCTTAACAGTGGTTTCCCTCATCACTCCATTTTTCCCTCGTCATCATCCACATTCAACCATATAGGTGTCAGTCCATCGATTTAATATTTTAATTATTAAAAATACGTACATTTACGTCCTTTAATCCCTTTTGTTGTGGACAGAATCTTGGAAATACAATATCTCCAAGATCATTTTTAGCCTAAACATTAGAGTTGCGATGTCATATGAAACATTGGTGACAGGTTGCAAAGCAATCTTCCAATAGATGCCCCCTACCACTAGTTTTTTTAGTAGCCTCCTACAACATGCCGGGAAGAACGGCAGCTAGTTAGCATTCTTTTTACGTCCCAGCTAGAACGGGATAATATTTATGTAACAATAGCCGTCAATATTTATATCCTCATATTTCTCAGGGCTTAGTTTTTGTGAAATTCGCGCCACGTGTCCCGTCATCTTAGCCCATCTGTCACGGTGACATTTGACACGTCTGCGACGTTCATTGTTTTTTAATGAGATCGCGATAAGACATGGATTGTGTTTCTATTATGCCACAAGTTGAGATTTTTGCTTACGAATGAATTATTATGATAAAATGTTTTTGTGCAAGCGTGAATTAGTGTATTCATATTTAAAATAATCTTTTACGATCCTTTAAATTCAGTTTGGATTTGTTATTAGAGACCACAAACTTCTACAAGGTTATCAATACATTTCTTTGTGGACAGGACATAGTTGAAATAATATATTTAAAGTCAGTTTTAGCATTATACAGAGACGTAATGTAATTGATCATAGATAACTAATTTCTATCCCATCGTCTTATGAATGACTAGCGACCCGCTCCGGCTTCGCACGGGTATAAAATATATAGCCTACTCCACTATTTAATGGATGTTATTGTACATATAAACCTTCCTCTTGAATCACTTTATCTATTAAAAAAACCGCATCAAAATCCGTTGCGTAGTTTCAAAGATTTAAGCATACAAAGGGACATAGGGATAGAGAAAGCGACTTTGTTTTATACTGTGTAGTGATGTTTACCCTTCATCTCTTAGTCACCTCCTACTACTTACAGAACAGAAAGGTAGCTAGTTTAGCTTTCTATGAATTTCTGACTATCATGCATTATATATACTAGTAGGATATGAAAGAAGACGTAGTGACGAAAATAGAGAAAGGTATGTTAAAGTGGTTTGGGCACATGGAGCGGATGGATGAAAGGAGGGTTACAAAAGGAATCTATAAAGCCAAAGTGGAAGGTAAAATTGGATAGGACAGGCCGCGTAGAACTTATACAGATCAAATTGGAGACATTCTTCTCAAGGGTGTACGTAGTGAAGAACAGAAGAGCATGTATGAGAAGGTTAATGGGTGTGAGTGAAGCAAAGAGATTTGTCACCCGTTCCAGGTGGCCTAATAGTCTCTGCCTATCCCGTTGGGGACGTAGAGGCGTGAATATATGATTGTACTAGTAGGTAACCCTAGATATTTTCTTATCACCTAAGTTTCAGATTTCACTTAGTAATCATAACAGTTTAATATCAATATAGATAAACACCCAGAAGTCACATTGATGTCCCGTGCTAGTCTGGGACGTAAAAAGAATGCTAACTAGCTGCCGTTCTATTTATTGACGACCTCCGTGGCGCGATCGGTTAGCCACTTGAACGCTACTGAGGTCCCGGGTTCGATTCCCAGTGGAGGTACGGTTAAGAACTATGATCTGGTCGTTGATTATATATGCTATATATGTATTTATCTGTATATAGTAAGTATTTATTTCTTAAATATACGTTGACTAGTACCCTTAACACAAGTCTGAAATGTACTTAGCAAGGGGCTAGTTCAATTGGTGTAATAATGTCCATATATTAATTATTCTTTCCAATACATCGTAGGAAGGGACTAGCGGCTTATCTTATCCGTTAGGTGAAAGGCTGGTAACCTGTCACCAATATCCCAGATCATGGTAAAGTCTACTTATACTGAATTTAAACTATATAACAAATTTATGTATCCAAGGTTCTGTCTAAGCGTAAAGGGATTAAAGTCGTATTATCAATATATTGAAAAGTCGATAAATACATTACTTACTTCGCGAAGATACCCATGAATTTCAACACAATGATCATCATTATTATATACGTGTATACAAACAAACACATCACGCACGTTTCCCTATAGAGGGGTAGGTAGAGATCACGGATCCCTATCTATCCAGATCCTTTCAAACTTTCGCTTCATTGAATAATATGTATGTATGAGTATACTCTAGTATAAAGTGTAATTCAACATACTCGTTTTTTTTATTCATTTATTTACAACATGACATACACATAACGCCTGATTCCCTGTAGAGGGTTAGGCAGAGATCACTGATCCCCATTTGTCCCGATCCTGACAGAGCACTTTCGTTTCATTGACACTCATACATCTTCTCATACACTCTCGGCGGTTATAGGTACTCCTAACGTCACCTTTTTTAAATATAGCGTATATCTGACTGTTATATGACGTATTAGGTAGTCATAGCAGCTGATTACACTATTTTAGTCCCAGTTCCGCACAGTCCATATGTTATTCAATACTCGTAGAGCGAAACTAACGCTAGGGGTGTCGCACCCCATTGCATAATTGGTACTTCACACAACCCGACTGAAGCACGGATTTACGAATACGTAGGGGTGGTGATTTGTAATAATTAAAATATTACTTTCCGTATTAAATTGGGATATATCACTACATAGTATAAAACATAGTCACTTTCTCTGTCCCTATGTCCCTTTGTATGCTTAAATCTTTGAAACTACGCAACGGATTTTGATGCGGTTTTTTTAATATATAGAGTGATTCAAGAGGAGGGTTGATATGTATAATAACATCCATTAAATAGTGGAGTAGGCTATATATTTTATTCCCATGCGAAGCCGGAGCGGGTCGCTAGTATAAAATATGTACTAAAATATGTATACAGTTGTAGCCTCATTTTCATTTGCTTCGTCATTTTTTTTAACGTATATCAGGATAAAAAGCATTTATTATTCTTTTATTTTGGTCTAAAACTAGTGAAGTTAAATAAATAAAAAATATGAGCAACCCTATTTTCCTTCACCATTTAAAAAACAATACGAAAGTATTGTATGTGCTTAGATCGAATGTCGCCACGCGTCCGCAACCATTTAACAAAGACCTCCCATTTCAAATACATACTACTACATCACAGGCCAAATTAAACTGGTCGAGTAATTGTGCAAACACAAACCAATTTAGGCTAATCCCTTGTCAAATATACTTTGTATGGAGGGTGGGGTCTTTCTATGGTGGTTGGTGTTCGGAATTAATTGGCGGAAAATAACGTTGTTTTATTTCTCTTTTGTCGTTGTTTAAATAAGTACGGACTTTGATTTCGGTTGGGGTGGTTAGGTTATATTCGGAAGTGCTTTAGAAATAAGATAGTTACATTTTGTAGGTATGTTGTAAAACATATAGGAATTTATAATATTAGGAGCGACTGTGATTCATAAAAAATACATACATACACATCACACCTAATTCCATGTAGAGGAGTAGGCAGAGAGCACGGATCCCCATTTGTCCCGATCCTGAAAGACCACTTTCGCTTTGACACTCATACATCTTCTCATACACACGCGGCGGTTATAAAAAATACATTTGCGAAATGAATCAAGTATGACAAGAGTAAAAAGAAGGAGTAAACTTACCTATTCGTCGGATCAGGTAAAAGTCAGTGCATGTAAATTGCAAAACGGCTTACCACCTGTCACATTGAATACTGACTATCTGGTCAACACGTGGGTTCGAAGTGGCCATAGAATTACTACCGTCGCAATTGCAGAGATGGACACCCGAACCTCTGACTACCCCACAAGTATACATACCTTTTCCGGCACCCTTCGGGATAGAATTTCGTTGACTCGTGTTTTGTTTTTTCCTGACAAACGAAAAACAATATGTTTGCTTCAATTGTTTTCGACCCTAATTGCTACGCTCTTTTGCACAAACATTGACGACCTCCGTGGCTGAATAGTTGAACGTTAAAAGACATATCGACACCTAACGGCGCACTTAGTGTAAATGTCATTTTTGGCGAAAATGTGTTCAATATACAGTTCGAATAAATTTTTTTGGTTTAAACCTCACAGCATGTACCAATTGAAATGAATTTTGATGATTTTCTATTTACATTATCGCAATAAAAATACATGCACAAATACAACAAAAATAAATACATGAATTGCTAAATGCACCGAATACTACGTTCGTGAGGCTACTTGTTCCTCAAACAGGTCAGTGCTTGCATTGCTTGTAAATGGCCACATGGCTTGCCACCTGCCACATTGAGTACTGACTATCTGGTCAACACGTGTGTTCGAGGTGGCCATAGCATTACTACCTTCGCAATTGCGGAGATGGACACTAGAACCTTTGACTACCCCGCAAGGTATAATCGTGAGCGCGTTTGACTTTAAGGTCCGTACTTAGCAGCCGTGTTTTATAATAATAATAATAATAAAAGCATTTATTTACAGCAACAAAAACATACACAATACAAATATTTTACAAATCAAACTTACAAACTAGGAGGTATAGCTTGTGCATGTTATTGTCGCAGCAAAAGGGTTCTAACTCAGCTTGGTATGTTACGTTTGGTGGCAAACGCAACGCTGATATTATGTTAGAACCAACAAGAGGGCAAAATTAACAATAAGAGCTTAATAAACATACATATTAATAAGTGTAAACTATAAATAAATTTAATAATGTTTCCTCTTGTCCCCAGGGTATCTCTAACAGGGTATGACCCCCAGGATCTCATAGATAAGACCCTATACCACTACATACACGCCAGCGACGTCATTCACATGCGAGAATCACACTGTATATGTAAGTGTACCTTTATTATTTTTATTTAGATACGAAGAGTTTACTGTATATGTGAGTGTGCTTTTGTTATTTTTTATTAAATAGGTACTCAGGTTTTATTAAATGCCGTTCTTCCCGGCATGTCGTAGGAGGCGACTAAGGTACTAGGGTAATGGAATCTGTGGTACAATAGGCTAGCTACCTGTCTCTAACGTTCCATATGTCATCATAACTACAATATTCTTGCTAAAAAGCGCGTTAGGAGAATCGTGTCGTATCGTGAATTTATGTATGTATCGATTTCTACTACATACTATTAGATAATTGTTAAGAAGAATATTTAATCCTTATTAAAGTAGTAAAAAAACTTGCTTTCATATAATTGATATTTATGATCCCTGTATTAAATATAAATAATTTCATTTCACCGCCTATTTAGTGAATCTCATTTTTTATACACCGAAAATACGTTAATTTTTTGTATACGTATTAAATACTTAATTACTATTACCATAAGGTACTAACTTAACCACTATTCCCTTTCAGTACTAACCAAGGGTCAAGTGACGTCTAGGTATTACAGATTCCTAACCAAGTCTGGCGGTTGGGTCTGGATGCAGAGCTACGCCACCATAGTGCATAACTCTAGGTCATCTAGAACCCACTGCATTGTGTCTGTGAATTATGTGCTCAGGTTAGTTTACAAACATATTCAATTACGTCTTTCAACACCTTTTGGGGTGGACAGAACTCTATAGCAAATATTGGGGTGGTGATGTCATATGGAACATTGGTGACAGGTTGATAGCCTATCGTCCAAAAGATCCGATTAACCCCTAGTTCCTTGTTCATCTCCTACGACATGTCGGGAAGAATGGCAGCTAGTATTCTTATTAGGTCCCAGGTAGCACGGGACAGGATTAGTTTGAGAACATAAGTTTTTTATAATAGAATCGAAAAGAGTTCGCTAACGGTGAGGGAAAACATCGTCAGGAAACTTACCTATCCCTCGGGCAAGCAGGGCTGGGCAAAATACATGCTTTACTTATTTAAAATATAATTACAAAATACTCTTTAAGTGAGTAATTGAAATATAAAATACTAAATACTTTAGGACTATGTATTTAAAATATAAATTACAAAATACAGTATTTTAAGTGTTTTTATTTGAAATACAAATTACAAATACAATTTTATAAAATTTTACGGCCTTGCTTCTTGCATTTTGGCCAACACGCGGCGGGAAGAATGAATGAATGATTGTTTTTTTTTTTTGTTGTCTGTATGTACGCATACGCAGGCAAGAGTTAAAAGACCATGCCGCTGCTTTAAAACTAAACTGAAGAAACTCGATAAACATTTTATCTCAAAAAGATTAAATAATAAGACATAAAACATATTAAGTTAATAAAAAGATAAAAAATGTATTTATATTTAATCATTTTTTTAAATTATATGCAATTTAATGTCAAAAATATATCAACTATATTATAAAACAACGTTTTTTGCAAAATAGTGTTTTTTGAGTTTCTTCAGTTTAGTTTTAAAGCAGCAAATTGCATCCAGGTCTCGGTACACGCTGATAATATTTATCTAAATGTAATTTGTATTTTGTATATTATGTATCTCATGTATTTCAATTACTAATTACAAAATACATCAGTAGAACGTATTTAAAATACCAATTGAAAATACATTTAATGAGACTATTTAAAATACAAATACTAAATACGTATTTGTATTTCAAATACTGCCCAGCCCTGCGGGCAAGGGCCTGTAAACGGCGATACGGTTCACTACCTATCACGTTGGGCGCTGTCTATCCAGTGAAAAACGATATTCGTATGGCCCATACTTAACATGCCATCGCAATTTCGAAGATGGCCACTCAAACCTCTGACTTCAGATAAAAAAGAGAATGTGTCTACACAAGTCGAAATGCGTTAATCTAATTATTTAGACATAAATAATAATATACATAGAAGTCTCTTATCCCCTTCCGGGAGAGAAACACCTCTGTCACTTTTGGAAAAATTATCGGGAGGTAACTAGCCGCGTAGCCTCTAGTTTCTTAGTTGACAAATACAAACCGTTTACCACTATTAACCTGTGCTAGATATTCAGAGGTTCAGGTGTCCATCTCCGCAATTGCGAATGTAGTCATTTTATGGTCACCGTTCGAGCCCGTATCGACCAACTAGTCAATCGACTTCTACGAAATGCTGGTCGGGACAAAAGAAAGCTGGTTGTCTTCGACATTTCTTTCACCGATTTCCCTTAGTTCTTGCATTGTATGTATTTTTATTGCATAACTATAAACTGACCGAGACATATGTATATAAATATGAGTACATCAATGAATAGTGTCTCTAAGATTCTACTAATCTTAAAGAGACCTAAGTATATGTATTATAAATAACCTAACAATATCCTTTTATTCCGCAGCGAAATCGAGGAGAAGCACCTCATGATGAACATAGATCAAGCTCCACCAAAGCTCTCGAGTCACGTCCACGAAACACCATCAACATCCACAAACCTTTCGCCTCCCATGCCACACATACGTCACACGGACAAAGTCAACCATTTACACCTGAACGAAGATTTCAACAGCGACTCCGGGGGCGCATACACATACCCCGATTATAATTTACCCCTAGTCCATTACGAACACGAAGAATATCCGCCGCAAAGCTACGATGTGTGTTACGACAATAGTTACGCAGAAAACCCGAGTATGTTACCCAATTTTGTCAACTACACCCATAGTCAACGACCGTTTTCAGCTAGTTCGTCTTCTTGTAGTTCAATTGAGAGTTCCGAGGTACATATTAACCAGCAATATAACTATACTAATCTATTACCGTGTTACGGGCATAGTAGTCAGAACGGAAGGCCGAATTTGGCGGAAAATAGCAGTTTTGAGGGTAGTTTTAACAAGTTGGCGCCGAGTCCACAAATCCAAGATGGCGGGTACACGAGTGTCATAGTTGACAATACGCAACAGTTTCACCATGGCGGCGGAGTGAATGAATATGTGCATTGAAGGTTTTGGGTTAGTACAAAGGTTTAGTTAGCGAAAGCAATAGTTTCCTTGAAGAATGGAAATCTTAAAGGAACGAATCAGGTTATTCGATATTACAATGTTCTTGCCTTAAATATAGGTGAACTGTTCTTATTACTACTAACATTGAATACAGATAAAGTCAAAGTCAAATGTTTTTATTCAACATAAGTACAAGTACAGTACATTCATTGAAAGTCAAAACATTTGCCTGACACTGGTTGTCTGTTAGACCTAACAGAGTCCTAAAAAACACACATTGAAATTATTGACATTATAGCAATGCTTCTACTAAATATAATAAACATTGCAAATCATATTTTGAAACTTCTCTAAGAAGTTTAGAGTTTGAGGTTTCGAATGCTGAGTTCATTAAATTTTGAGTAAAAACAGTTTTGTTTGTAATAATGACGGTTTTAAACTTAATAACTAATTTACACTGTAATATCTTTTTATTTCAAATCATATTTATTTAAAAAAATAATTATGAGATAGATCGACAGGTATGAATACGTAACCCAAAAAATACCTAGTTGATGTATAATTTTTAATACCGCTTCCGCCGGGTATCAAATCTCTATTATATAAATAAATTAAACTATACCACCACAAATACCATCTAAAATGTTATTAGACTATTGTTTATACTTATTATTTTAAACATACTAATCTATTTTCCTTTTAATGTATTGGTTGTGTGACAGAATGAAAACCTAATAGCTTTAACATACCTGTAGCAATGTCTGTAGTTATTGTAACATCAGCTTTAAAGTTTTTTTAAATAAATTTTTTTTATTGTTTTTAAAATGTACTAAAAATACTAATCAAACTGTGCTATATACATAATTTTCTTGTACACAGGAACATTGTTATAAAGAAGTTTTTTTTAAAATTTCTGTATTATTTTAATTTCTATATGACATGTTTCTAAATCATCATTTGAAATGTGCTATACCTAATCGTGTATATTTTTGATGTGCCATACTTATTTTGAATAACATCATTCTTAAATGTTACTTATAAAATCGTCAATGAAGTTTTAACAATTCTATTCAAATATTATCATGATTGACTACGATAAAAATATTTTATAGCGACACATTTACCATCTTTCACATTAAGTGCTGACTATCTGGGTAACTTTAAATTCGAGATGGTCATAGACTCGCTAAATCCGCAATTGCGGTGATGTATATGTACTCGAATTTCGACTACCTAGCAAGGGTTAAGATAGTAAATAATTTATTTTTATTCTTCCAAGACCTAAGTCTACTAATGCGTTTTAGCACAATCAATTCAGTAATAGTTGGTAGTGAATTAGTAAATGTCAAAATGTCAAATTTATAAATGGCGAAATTTGTCACATTTGCTATTCCGATAACAACTTCACTACGTTATTTAAGTGATATTGAACTAAGTTTGTGCAAAAATAATTAGTAGACATGGGCCCCAGTTCACTTATTTGTGAAAGTATTTTGAATAATACTTATCGTGTAAAAGCCGTTAAAATTTCATTGCCGATGTTTATAAGTTGAGCTTGTAAAATAAATAATGTTACTTAAGTACATAAATAATATAAAATATCAATATTTTATAGACAATAAATAGAATTAGTTGTACATAGACCTGTATTTATACGTAGACGTTTATTCATTTATTACGATAATAAATAATAAGAATATTTAACTTTGTCGTTTTCATTTACATACCTACTTGTAAACGTAAATATAAAATTACAACTTTTAATCCATTTCGCGATTGCTACGGTGAGGGAAAACATCGTGAGTAAACCTACCTGTTCCCCGAAGAGGTAATAGTTACTGCTTGTAAATGGCGACATGGCTTACCACCTGTCACATTGATGTGAGTACTGACTATCTGGTCAACGCGCGGGTTCGAGGTGTCCATAGAATTACTATCTTCACAATTGCGGAGATGGACACCTGAACCTCTGACTACCCAGCAAGGGTTAACGGTCGTGAACGCGTTTCTCTTGTCCATTTCGCGATTGATCTTCAGAGTCACTTTTTAATATTATATTGGGATTACGATAGACTACGAAATAAATGAAACTTGTTGACAGGTTGCTAGCCCATCGCCCTATAAATCCATTTACCCCTAGTCCCTTAGTCGCGTCCTACGACATGCCGGGAAGTACAGACTTAAGTAGCAGTCCTGTGGAGAATTCTTTATGAATTGTAATTGCAAAATACATATATCACATATATATATATATATATATATATATATATATATATATATCACATATATATATATATATATATATATGGCGGCGAGAGAAAGTACCTACCACCAAATGCTTGTATATTCCTCGGTATAGGTAATATAAAATATTGTTTTGACTTGTGTTAAGGGTACTAGTCAACATCTATTTAAGAAATACATACTTGTTATATAAAGATATATAGTATGTACTGTATAGTATTATATTATCTGTGGTATGTATATAAAATATTCCCTATATACTAATCGTGTGTTATAGACCTACTATCCTATCATGAGGGACATATTAGTAAATTTCTTCACCAAAAAATTGTTCTCAACTTATCTTAAAAAGGCATGACTATACAAATCACGCCTATCTTCCTCTAGAGGGGTAGGCAGAGATCGAGACGACCACTTTAGCTTCATTGACGTCCATGTACCTTCGGCGGTTATAGGTCTTTCTAATGTCATCTTTTTTACTATTTCATGCATCACGAAAACATGTATTTTCCTTTAACAAAAAACGGTAGCATTATCTCTGCTTACCCCGCTAAAGTTATATTCACAACGTGTGTATGCAGAGTTGAA